>VDFB02103239.1:13723-29299 GCA_007258455.2 Sequoia sempervirens | reverse complement strand
ACATTTTCATTTTTCCAAAACACTTGCATAAATGACTCAAAATAAAAAAAAATTAAGTTTTGGGCTAACTTGGTGTGGTACGGCATGGTGGGTGAAGAATATCCACCTCTCGTCCGCCTGATGAATGATGTCACTATTGTACTCCGGCATCGTGCCCGATCTCTCTCGCCTCCTCTTCTTCCTCTCCTCCTTCTCCACACTTGCCAGCTCTCACAATGAGCAAAGGTAATTCTTCAATTACCTTTTATTACCTTTTCCCTCTTTCTTCCTTTTTCAAATAATTTTTTTTTTTTTTTTACCACAAATTCCTCCAACTAATTCATGCAGCCTTTTTCTTCCTGGGGCTGCCATTCGCACACTGTTTACCCGATTGACTCCATTCAAACACCATTCTTCTCATTTTTCCATGCTCTTCCCAACAACATATACCACTCCTTACTTTCGAGAAGTTGACAGGGACCCTTTTTTCCTCCCCCGTCCGCCTTCTCGAGGGGGCATACCCTACCATCCTCTCCTAACCCGTCACTCTAAGCCTACCTTCGCTGGATTGGGGCATCCTCTCCGCATTCCCTCCATTTGGGGCAGCTCACACACATTCCCCCATGCTGGGGCATCTCTTTTCTGATCTTTTCCTCTATAGAGTCATCTGCATTTTGTTTTTCTTTGAAACCCTATTATCCTAATAGTATTTCGAAGAGGGGAAAAATGTATACATCTAATTTGACCATTTGCATATGATCAAAGACATCTCCTTAGTCATCCAATTGCTTATCCCCTCTGTTAATATTAATTAAATCATTTATTTAATTAATACCTTGCATCTTACATAGGGTTCATAAAGTATTTAATTTAATAAATACTTTACCCCTCTCCCTCCTCTAAATTAAATAAAAACACCATTTTATTTAATTTAGTCATTTCCCCTTTTGGAATTAAAATTCATTTTTTTTAAATTCCTCTTTTCTCTCTCATTGTCACATCCTCCAACTTTTGCAAGTTGGTCTCTAATCCATCTTAACTCCTTCATCTTCCTCTAATTAACTATGGTTAACATATGCACACCCCTAATCATCATTAGAGTCACATCCTCCATAATCTCCCACTTGCTTCTAATAAGTCATTAGTCCATCTAATTAAGTACTTGCACAACCTTAATCATATGGTTAGTCCAACCTAATCTCCTTCCTATTTATGGCATGTGTCCTTAAGTCAACCTTATTAAAGACTTTCTCCTTTTGGGCAAGACACTCCACTTCCCCATGTGAATTTTTAATTCACCTTTAAATCCCCCAATGCACTCAAAAGGAATTTTTAATTCTTTCACTTCTTCCCACATGTCCTCTCTTTATTTTTTATTCTTTTCCATCTCCCCATGAGGATATTTGAGGAATTTTTAATTCCTCACATGGGGACAAGGACCTCTTTTATGAGGAGATCTTGTCCAATCCCATGGTACTTTGTACCCCGTTCCATGTCATGTACTATCCTTCCACCTCATGTCCACTTCACCTTTTAGGGCTATATCACATGCCACATATCAAGATGTGAGGGATTGTGAGTTCTCAACTCACCTTAGCCCTACATCTTGATCATTCGTGGCTCAATCTGGGCCATCCATTTCTTCTAGGAATTCTCAAAATTCCTATAAATACCCTCTCTTTTCTCTCATTTTGGGGGAGATCATTTTGCTAGCCAAACTCTTGCAATTTTATTTCTCAATCTACACTTAGCCATTTTCATGCTTTTAACTATTTTCATCCATCCTCACATCATCATCTAGCTTGCATATGTTGCCATCCAAGAAGCATACACGTCAAAGATCGAAGGGCCAACCAAAGGATCGATTTGAGACAAGGTATAAAGTTCCATTTGTTGCTTTTATCTTGTGTTGATTCCAACTTAGGCTAATCTTGAGGTGTAGGTTGTTTTGGTGTTTATTTGCACTCTTTAGTTTGTTGCTCATTTTCTAACGCATATATTCGACTTATCATAGGAACATATTCACCAAATTCACTCAACTCAAAGGCAACAAGTTTACCAATCAACGTATCTCTTGTCATATTCGTCAATGATCTGGTTTCTTCAATAGCATGAGCCTTTGCTTTGTAAGAGGGAGGCAATGATATGAGAACTTTAGCTACAATTTCTTCCTCTTCTAGGGTACCATCGACACATCTAATACCCATCACTAGTTCATTTAATCTCTGCATAAAAGAAGAAATATTTTCATCTTCACCCATCTTCAAATTTTCATACTTTCCTTTCAAACTCGGTAGCTTAGCCATCTTCACATGTACATCTCCTTCATACAAATTTTCTAGCTTCATCCAAATCTCATGAGTTGTCTTCAGACCTATCACATTGTCATTTCTGAATATGTCAGAGCACTCAACAAAGCTTCCATAGCCCTAACATTATTCTCAGCTTCTTTAATCTCATTAGTAGTGGAATGACCATTCTGAGGAATAACATATGGATTGTTTGTAAACTTCCAAAAGGGTTCACCAATACACCTCAAATGACACTCCATCCTAGCTTTCCACAATGAGTAGTTTGTTCCATTGAATCTAGGGTTTTCCTTATTGTATGATGCCATCTCAGATCACCTCAAGCTTTTAAACTTCTTCAAAGGAACTTACTGATACCAATTGTTGGAAAAACAAGGACAACCAATTAAAAGTGGGGGGTGAATCAGTTATCACAGAATATTAAAATTTTTAGACTTTACTTAACTTAATCTTAGATTTGATGAATGAACAATAAACCATAAACAATCAAAACATCACAAACACAGAGAACACCAAGATTTTTATGTGGAAACCTTGTTAGGGAAAAAACCATGGTGGATGTTAGTCCACAATATTATGCCCTATTAAAAGTATAATGAAAATAATAATGGAAATGCAAATGCATTCAGGCACACTACGTAGAGCTCACTACTCAAATACAAGAGGGATCACTACCCAACAATACACAACAAATCGGATTAAATCTGGAGGGTATGAACTGAGAAAATAGCTTCTACACAAGCCTGATTATAGTTTCAGTTCAGCACATAAAAACTTCTTCACTCTTCACTCTCACTCTATTCAACAATCGAATGAATAGATCAATTATCACATAGTTGCACTGTCTCTGGCTTATCTCACTTCACACCCACACCAATTTCACACAAGCAACCACTCTTATATATCCGCATCATGGAATTACATCAACCACTTTGTTGGCCAGAAAATATAAAACATAATTACAATGTCGACCTAAATTAACAAATAAATTTTCAATGCGAATCAAACACCATCGGCCAATACTATGTTATGACACAAAAAAATATCCACAAGTGTGCCAAACATTCAAATTTCAATCTCTAGGGATCTACAACACATTACCACCTTCATGTCGGCCAAGAACATGAAAACCCGAACATGCACAAGAAAAATATTTGACCTTGAGCACGCCAATCAACGTAGACGTACAAGGATAGAGAATGATCTAGAAGCATCAAAAAACAACAAGAACTAACAAAGAATCATCCGCAACAATAGAAATTACCAAAATCACATAAACTTCAATCAGGAACACTGACAAAACCCATAGAAATGGTGTTAGAACAAAACTGTTCATAGCACGATCAAATCTTCAGATGAACCTCTCAAACTTTTGGTAGATGATCTAGATACTCTCAGCAATAAACCCTTTAGTCCACAACAACCAATCTTCAACGTATAGAACAAAACACTTTCATGACCTTCACTATTCCACTGGAAACCTGCAACTCTTCCTTTAACAATTTTCTCAATAACCTCGACATATACAACCTTCAATACAATAATGCTAATAGTGTTGACATTAATGACAACCACATATCAGCAACACAACCACAACATCCAACTAAACTTACAAAATTACAAGAAATAGTTAAATTTGAAATGTACATGCAAATATGTTTAAATAGGATGTGCATACATACACATACACATGCATACATTGATTGGAGTTGAGCATGTGCATACAAATTTCAAAATTTAACATGTACATACATTTAAAATAAAAGATACAATGCATAATTTGCATGCATACATAATTCAACTAAACTATGTACATACACACAAATTTCAAAATTTAAGATCTAGAACTATGCAATTTTAACACATGTACATACTAAAAAATAAACTTGAAACATTCACAAAAAGCTCATTTTATGTCTAATGCATATATGCATTACATTTTTCCAACAGGAGAAATCATGATCTAGTAGATAGTCATAAAATATATACTATTATAAATTCATCATTATAAGTTCATAAATTGAACAACCAAATTCATAAATTCATGTCACTAAAAATATCCATCCAACCAAAATCATAAATTCACGTGACTAAAAATATCCATCCAACCAAATTCATCACAAAATATCCATCAAACCAAATTCATAAATTCGTAACTGCAAGATCATTGTCTTAATTTATAAACTGTTTTGGCGCTCTACTACAACTCTTCATTTCTTTGTGTTTTCCATTTTAGAATTAGAATTTCACCTCTCCTCTAGCCATTGTCGATGCTCATCTAAGATCCCATCCATAGCCTTAACAACATCAACAACAATTTGCATCCTAGATGCAAACATCCTCAAAGGTGGTACAATACATTCTTCATTTTGAATAATGTTGATTTGATCTTGAATGGTTCTAACATTGGCATTGATTCATGCTTGCAAGCGAGAACCATCAATTTGAGGTGGTGGAGGTGGGGGGTTATGAGGTGGAGTGAGTGGAGTGAGTGGAGGTGGAGGTGAAGGTGGTGGAGATGGATGGTGTGGAGGTGGATTACAAATATTATTGAATTGATCCATGTGATCTCTAAGATATTAGTGAACCTGCATTAGATTTGTAATTTCAAAATGTAAGATACATGTTTATGAAATACCCTTAAACCATTCAATATAAATGGCCTAATTGAATACAAATGATAAAATTTGTAAGCCTCATTTATGTCTAAGGCATGTTACTTGAATGAAAAAACAATTAACTATTAATATAGGACAATTTATGAATACTTTAGGGTTTACGGTTTAGAGTTTAGGATTTAGGTTTTAGGGTAATAGGATGGCTTAAGGGGATCTATGTAGTAAGGTCCTAGTACAAAATGACATGGCTTAAGTGAATAAAATTTGGTGAAGATGCCCAAGGCAACCAAATTTCATTAAGGTCCTAGGCAACTTCACCAAATTTTATTCACTTGAGTCATGTCATTTTGTCTTAGGAACTTACTAGAAATAGATCCCCTTAAGCCGTCCTATCACTCTAAACCATAAATTGATCAACCTGGATAATGAAATATTATTCATATTATAATATTGCATGATCTTATTATTGTTAAATTTGGTTGCCTTGGGGAACTTCACCAAATTTTGAGAACTTATTTGATCCCCTTAAGAAATGTCATATTAGGACCCCTTAAGTCATTGATTTATAGTTTAGGGTGATAGGATGGATTAAGGGGATCTATGTCTAGTGAGGTTCTAGGAAAAAATGACATGGCTCTATATAGGAGTGAATTTGCACCCCTTATGTAAATTCTCCTTTTTCCCTTTTCCACTTTGGAAAACCAAGTTCAGAGGCTTAATTACACCTAAGCCCACTACCTTCGCTCCACTTGGCACTTGTTTTGAGTGTTAGTGGGGGAATTTCTGTCGGGAATGCCTGCGTGACACGTAGACATCCACATAGCATGCTTACGTCCCTAGCAGATTCCTGTGGCCGAACCTACAGAGGCATTACACTTCTCATTGGTAGTCGACTTGTAACTCCCTCTTCAGCCAACTAACCTGAATATGGCCGTTTTCTTCATCTCTCCTTCAAATTCCCTCCTTCTACATGTATTTAAACTTCTTTAGATCTTCTAAGCATTTAACTCAACTTATTTTGCATCCCTTCAAGAAATCTTCAAGCATTCTAGTCTCCATTCCAACACTTCTAGTAGCACTTTTTCTTTCCATTACAGCAACAACTTCACTCCATCACTTCAGTAGAGCAAGTTTGAGACAACACCATTGTAGTAGAGGCTCGAGTACTCTCATTCTCTCCTCCATTAGCCTTGAGTTCTCTTTGCAGAGGTGGTAATATTCCCATTCCTCTCCTCTATTACTTGGTTGAGTAAGCACATTTGTTGTTTTGTAGTGTTTTAGTGTTCTTTATTACATTATTTTTTCATCATACTCATTTCTTGGCTGTCTGTGGAGGTGGAACACCTAAACGGGGGTCTGATTGAGGCAGGCCCCTATATAGCCACCCAACATTTTTCCTCTTCTTTGTGTGTAGGTGAACATGCTTTTGGAGAGCTAGCTGGAGAACGAATTTCTTTGTGAGATCATTCTTGCCACCCTAACTCTTTCATTTTTACTTTATCATATTAGAGCATATTTTTCTTACTTAATAGTGTTATTTTGGCCCTTTAGTAGTAGTTAGTTGGGCCATTAGCTTGTTTTCATAGTTCAACCTTGTCTCTTTAGTTGTCTGGTCGTACGGATGCCAACACACTTGAGAGATGCTAGGGCGCTACACTGTCGTCCTAAGACTGTGATTCCGTCCTTGGGTAGAGAGCTTCTTGAGGTGGAGTGTTGAACTCAAAAACTAGCTCGCCTAGCCCCATCCTATATTTTGGGTCTGCATAGTGATTGAAGGACTCTATAGTCCTCATCATTCTCGTCCCACACTTCCTAACACCCCTTTAAGTTGAGGTAAGTTAGGGCAGCCTTCCGCTCTTGGCCCTCCGTGACTTGGGGCCTTGAACAAGGTTGGTCCCCCTTTCTTACAGGCTCAAGTGAATAAAATTTGATGAAGTTTCCCAAGGCAACCAGATTTCATTAAGGGCCTAGGAAAAAATGATGGCTTTAGGGTTTAGGGTTTAGAGTTTAGAGTTTAGGGTTTAGGGTAATAGGATGACTTAAGGGGATCTATGTAGTAAGGTCCTAAGACAAAATGACATGGCTTAAGGGAATAAAATTTGGTGGAGTTTCCTAAGGCAACCAAATTTCATTTTAAGGTCCTAGGAAAAAATGAATGCTTTAGTGTTTAGGGTTTAGATTTTAGAGTTCAGGGTTTAGGGTTTATGAAACTTAGGGTGAATTTTGGGTGGCTCTTGGAATAATGGACTTTCAAGTTAGTGAACAATATTTTCTTGTAGAACAATTGATTGAGATAGCTCTTGTTTCGACTGACCAACCTAGCTCATGAAATCTCATTCATATTATAATCTTGCACGATCTTATTATTGTTAAATTTGGTTACCTTGGGAAACTTCACCAAATTTTGAGACCTTCTTTGATCCCCTTAAGAAATGTCATATTAGAACCCCTTAAGACATTGGTTTACAGTTTAGGGTAACAATCTAACTAGTTTATGAATATTTTTGATTTTATGAATAGATTGACTATTTCCATAATAGAAACACATAATTATGTATTATTAAGATTGAGTTTGATGTATATTTTAACTTGATATTTTTTAAATTGAATATAAGATTATTTTATTTAACATTTTTTCATTAATATTTCTCATTTAAATGAATTTTATGATATAAAATGTATAATAAAATTAGTTAATGTTGAATCTTTTTTTATTTTGGATTGCTTGGAATTGAAAGAACCTAAAAGAAAGAAAATAAAAATATTTAGATTCTTTTAGTGTCTAGGTAACTAGTGCAAATTGAGATTTTAGACTAAAATAGAAGCCTAATTAACAATAAATTGACTAGAATGAGAGTTCAAATTGTTGAAAGACAGGAGACAACACATGCAAACAAGAAATGGAAACAAGGAATGACTAAGAGAGATCAAAACATTAAATAGAAATGAATGAAAATATTATCTAATTAAGTGACAATTGGAAATGGATTGTACAAGGATTTAAGAATTTGCTAACTAAATTTGCAAACAAACATTAATAATTTATGAATTGTAACTATTCTTTAACATGTTGTTTTCTAATCTAATTATAATTTAACATTGAAAGTAAAGTTTAACATATTGTTTTCTCCATACAATGCAAATGAAATTTAAAACATTTAAGCAATGCAAATAATTTTTTCCCATTATCAAATATCCTTGAGCTCGAAATCAGGGTTTTCAAATGCAAAATGATTTGTTTGATTTCAATTTAGGTTTTTAGCAAATTTTTTTCTTTGAATTCAATTTAGGGTTTCAATCTAAGAATTAGGGTTTTTAATGCAATTTTTTTGTTTCATTGAACAAACTAGGGTTTTCAAATCCAAATTTTTTTGTTTGATTTGAATTTAGAGTTTCAAAAAGCAATTAGGGTTTTCAAATCAATTTTTTAATTTCATTTACATTTAGGGTTTTAAAATGCAATTTTTTTTTCCTTTCAATTAGGGTTTTCAAATGATTTTTTTTTGGGTTTGATTGAACAATTTAGGTTTCAAAAGCTAAATTTTGTTCTTAAGATACAATTTAAGGTTGATTTTTTCCTTTCTAATCAATATCTTCAAGGTTTCATTGCATTTTTTCATCTACTTCTACAAATCATCATTTCTACTGTTATAGGGAAATAAAATGCATAAAACGGTAAATAAATTGGAAAAAAAACATGCTAAAATCTATTGTTGTATTAAAAATTTCAAGAAAACACGAAACAAAATTGGGGGTGGAGGCACACTTGGAGGTTGTTATAATGTCACTGTCATCCTCACCAATTCAGGATCCCGTGCTATCTAAATGAACCGAGTTTCATTTGTTTCTTAAAAATAAATACCACCTTAAAACGGGATCTTGTTTTGTAATAATCGGGATCCCATTTCACTTATGTCAGTTTAGGACCCTTTAACAAATGGGATCCCATTTTTTAAAAAAGGGGATCCTATTTGGAATTTAGGCTTGAGATCTCGAAGCTAAATGGGATCCCATTTTTTAAAAATCGGGTTCTTGTTTATGAAAATCAGGATCTCATTTTTGCAGTGTCGATTTCATTTTTTTGGCTAGAAAAAACTTCCACATTTTGTGGACTCAACTTCTTGCACTTACCCAAACAGGATCTTGTTTAGTAAACGAGATACCATTTCTAATTTACCCATTGAAAATGGAACGAGATCCCATTTAATAAACGAGATCCCATTTACTAGTGGATCCATTGAAAATTGAATAGGATACCATTTAATAAATGAGATCCCATTTACTAGTGGATCCGTTGAAAATGGAACATAATCCCGTTTAGTAAATGAGATCCTAATTTGTTTAACTCAGGATCCCATTTACTAAACAGGATCCCAATTTCTATAAATCAGGATCACGTTTCTTAAATGAGATCCCAAGTTATTTTTGAGTGTTATTTTTAATTTTACTATCAAAAAGAGGCATCTCGGGTTTGAGAATTATTTTGCACGGCTGACTGCGACATATTCCCTATTTTCTATTATCTTTTGTCTTGTTGAAGCTCTTCAAGTTGGGATTTTTATAAATTTTGAAAGGAGGCATCATTGGGACACTGTGACAAAGAAATTTTGTTGAATTACTACTTTTTTTCAAAGGAGGACGAGGCATTTTATTTAATTGCTATGTGTTTGAAGGAGGAAGAGAAATTTTGTTGAATTGTTGTTTGTTTTCAAAGGAGGAAGATGAATTTTATTTATTTTCTATTTATTTGAAGGTGGTAGATAAATTTTGTTGAATTCCTATTTTTTTTCAAAGGAGGATGAAATTTTTTGTTTAATTGAGCTACTTGTTTGAAGGAGGAAGATAAATTTTGTGCATTTTCTATTTGTTTTCAAAGGAGGAATCTAGAAAGTTTATTTATTCGCTATTTGTTTGAAGGAGGAAGAGAAATTTTGTTGAATTCCTATTTTTTTTCAAAGGAGGATGAGAAATTTTGTTTGATTGAGCTAATTTTTTGAAGGAGGAAGAGAAATTTTGTGCAATTGCTACTTGTTTGAAGGAGGAAAAGGAATTTTGTTTAATTGGTACTTGTTTGATGGAGGAAGATGATTGTTGTTCAATTGCTACTTGTTTGAAAGAGGAAGATGAAATTTGTTCAATTGCTACTTGTTTGAAGGGGGAAGAATAATTTTGTGAACAATTGCTACTTTTTTGAAGGAGGAACAAACAAGGAAGACTCTCAAGTTTTTGACATTAATTTGTTTATACTTCAAAAAAATTCAATCATGGGATCACAATGTCAGAATAAGAGGAAAGATAGGAAGGTATTGACCCCTGAAGAAATTCAAGCAAAGAGAGAGAAGGAGAAACAAAGACAAAGAGAAATAAGAATGAGAATTCAATCAGTGAATGATGGTGAAGCATCCATTTCCACAACCATTGAAGATGAAAACATTGAGGAGACCATGGATGTAGATGATGCAAACTTGCAAGAGGTGAATGTGGAAACTAATACAAATATAAAAACTACTCCTGGTATGTCTTCAAATATCCCTTCCAATGCTATGGAGACTGTTTCAATAGGCACAAGTCTAGGTATGTCTTCAAATCCACCTTTGAGCCTCATGGAAATGGCATTTATTAGAGATTTAGAAAATGTTGGATATCACAATGTTGACATTGATAATATTCATAGAGTTCAATATTTGAGTCAAATTGTTGTTGAAAATGAAAATGAAAATGAAAATTGTTTTGTTGTTGAAAATGAAAATGAAAATCCTTTTAATGAAAATGAAAACCATTTTTTTATTGAAAATGAAAATGAAAATGAAGATGAGAATGAAAATGAAGATGAAGATGAAAATGAAAATGAAAATGAAGATGAGAATGAAAATGAAAATGAAAATGAAGATGAAAATGAAAATAGTTTTGAATAATTTTTTTTGTAAATTGAAAGTGATGTTTTGGATAATCTTCTTGGTAATATTTCTTGGAGACAAATAAGAGCACATGCTAATAGATTATACAATAAATTTTCATTGTATACAACTTTTAGTTCAATGTCAACTAATGATGCAATTAATGAGAATGCAAACAATGAGAAAAATAATGAAAAAGTTAGGCATTTTTGTTAAACAAAGAAGAATAGATCAATCAGTAAAACATGCTATGTCTACTATTGCTAGTTTCATTCAGTCTATTGAAAAAAGTAGTAGATCTAAAGATAAGAATGTAGCAAGAAGAGCTATAAAAACTACTCTAGTTAATAAAGAAACTTTGAATAAAAGAATGTTAAGAAATATTAGTGAAGTTTCAAAAATACATCCTAAAACATTGCTAAGAGTGGCAAAAGAAGAGAAGGTATAGAAAATGATCCTATCAACCAATGTTGGAGTTTTAGTGGTTGACTCTTGAGGTCTGATATGAAATTGAATGTTGAAATTAAATCTTTGATTGAAAAATATTGGCATGATAATACTAGGGTATCATCTAATGCTAGAGATGTTTTTAAAATTAAGGGTGGGGTCCAAAGTTTACTATTCTCATCCAAAACACCTATTAGATACAAAACAAATTGAATTTTATAGAAAATTTTGTGGTGATTTAGTGTTACCTGGTAATATTAAAATAAGTCAAAGGTATTTTGGAAAATGTAAACCATGGTATGTAAAAATTAATAAGCAACAAATATCTTGTTGTTGTAAAACACATGTTCAATTTCATTATTTTTATGATGTTTTTTGATATATATGTTGTACTTTGCATACTAACATGATTATGCTAGAATGTGGTGTAAATATGCCACCTGAAACAATAAGGGAGTTTATATCAAGTTTATTTTGTGAAATATCTATTGAAAAATTATTTAATTTAAGTTCTTGTATTTTTGGACAATGTACTAGTTGTGGAAATGTTTCATTCTTAAGAGTTTTCATGCATGAAAGTGTTGATAATGATTTTGGAAAAAAATTAGTTGATGTTAAAAGATTTAAGGATGTTAACTATTCTCTAAAAGATGGAAAATTTAGAAAGCGTTGTGATTTAGTTACAAAAATAATTAGTGTACATGCATTCATATTAGAATTTAAGAATAAGATTGTACCAAAATATGTCATGCACTCTCAACATGCTCGATGGCTTGATGGCCAATTTCATGCATGTAGAAACACATTTCCAATTGGTACTATATTTTCAGTGGTTGATTTTGTGGAAAATTATAGTTTAGCTCTAGAAGAGGAAATCCAATCACAATATTATAATTCAATGCAAGTAGCTATGTTTGTCCATATTGTTTATAGACATGCAGATGATAACACAAAGGATGATAGAAAAGTTTTGAGGGAGTATCATTTTTATTTGAGTGACAACCAGTTACACTCGTCAAAGTTTGTTCAATATTGTTTCAATATATTCTATAGATATTTAAGAGAAAGAGGAATCTAGATGATAGAACACCTCATATGGTCAGATAATTGTATGAGGAAGTTCAAGAATGCTTGAATGTTCTATTGGTTAAGTGGGGTTCACAAGGAACTTAATGTCTAGCATATATGGAGTCTTTTTGAAGCTGGGTATGGTAAAGGAGAACATGATGGAGCTGGTGCATGTGTCAAAAAAATTCTTGCTAGAGAAAAATTGAAACTCGAGGATGCAGTAAAATTTAAAGATGGACATGGGATTGTGGATTGGTGCAACACAAGATTATATGCACCTGGTTCGAGTGAGTACTCTATAGTTCGTCGATTCTTTTGGTTGGTTGAAGAAGAGAACATTCTACCTAGAGTTGACTGTGAGATAATCAATGGATCTACTAAATGGTATTCATTTAATAGTTTGACAACAAGCACATGGACTATCATGACAATGGAGCTTGCATGTTTTTGTCAGTTTTTTATCTCAAGAGATTGGTAAGCATGTGAAGATACATAATGGGTTGAAGAGTGGAAGCAAAGATCATTGACACTTGCACAAGCACATGATCAATATGAAAGAGCTATTGAAGACAATGATCAAGTGTTTTCATCTAAAGACTATGGTCATGTTTCAGACCTTGTACAAGAAGGTAATTTAGTTCAATTTATTTTATTTTATTTCACTTTATTAAGTTATTTTCTAATACTAAATTATTTATATGGATATGCACAAGTTATTGAATTAAATTTTGTTTGTAGGACATGTGTATGTTGTTGCACCTGAGGGGAATGAAGAGGAAACATAATATTGGTTGGCTCATTGTGTGGAGACTAAACATAAGTTAATAGAACCTCAAGAATATGATGATGGCTAGCATTATCCAACAGGTACGGTGATCCCCTTAAGACACCCCCTTAAGCAAATTTTGATAACAAGTTCTTGATCCCCTTAAGAAAATTTTGAGAACTTATTTGATGATGGTTTTCATATTTTCCAATAGGATCGATGGTGGTTGTTGGCACTTGGCTATGAAAATACCTAATAAGGAAGAATGGTCTACCTGCATTTGAAAATTATGAAACACATAAAAAGATTATACACTATTCACATTTGGTGGTGGCAACAAATATAAAACAAGATCGATATTGTGGAAGACTTACCAATAAAGTGCTATGGGAAATTTCTATGGAAGAGCATGAGATAATCATAGATGCATTACAAAAAAGAGAGGATGCAGATGGTACAATGGAATAAGTAAATATAGGTAAATATAGTTATAGTTTTATATTGTCCTTTTAAATAGATTAAATACATGTTTTGATATTGTTCAAGTGTGTTATTAGTTGAAATTTATTTAAATTTTCCTTTTATAGATCCTTAAGCCATCATCACAAAAAGGAGAGTCCATGTAGATTCAACCTAAACAACATGGAATACTTGGTAAAAACATGTAATTATTAGTTAAATTATATTTAAATACATGTTTTGATTATATATTGATATTGCTTGTACATTAATAGTTAAAATTGATTTATTATCCTTTTTTGTATCCTTAAGCCATCATTGCATTGATCTCATGATTTGAAATAAAAAGGAGTGGATGCTTAGATTCAACCTACACACGTGTGGGATACTTTTAAACATAGGTACTTGAGTTGTGTACATATAGATAGTTTAATATAAATTAAAATATGTATGTTTTGATTATTTCATTGATATTTCTTGTACCTTTTTGATATCAGGTGGCATGAAGACCTAATACATTCCAGGAACAAGTTTGAGATGTTCTTGAGATGGCATAGCCAAATTTTGTAAACATTGTTTTGAGATGACATTTATGTACATACATACTTACGCAATTAAACATTTTGTACAAATTACAAATACATGTACATACACAATTATACTCTATGTACTTTTATGTATCAAAATCAATATTCTATATATTTTGTTTGCTAAATGTGCATGTTTTCCTAGTTTGAAAGTTTATATTTGATTGTATAATCACTAAATATCGTGTATAAATTATTGTTAAATCAATTATATCCTTAAGATGTTGTATTAGGACCCCTTAAGACATCCCCTTAAGACGTGATGTATTAGCACATATCCTAAATATTATACTTAATTATATCATTTGTTATGATGAGTCACCCTGAAGTATAATACTTTTTTATATCACTTAATACTTATACTTAATTATACTCTTCTTTGATCCCCTTAAGATGTTGTATTAGGACCCCTTAAGACATGTCGTTTTAGCACATATCCTAAATATTGTACTTAATTATATCATTTGTTATGATGAGTCACCGTAAAGTATAATACTTGTTTATATCACTTAATATTTATACTTAATTATTCTCTTCTTTGATCCCCTTAAGAATTGTATATTGAATGTACATATCATGCATATCATGTATGGATCACTAAATCTGTAAAGTACAAATATTAAAATATCCTATTAATTTCAACTTTAATTTCATATTTATATTTAATTTTACATTAATGTCTTGACTATGAACATAAAATGCATAAGTGTACATGTGTAAATTAAAATTTAACAATAATAAAGTCCATTATTTACAATATATTAAGTGCATGAACTCAATATTTTAAGTGCATGAAATAAACTCGATTGGAGTACAACCCACAAAATAAAGTCCAACAAAGTACTTGACCCATGAAATAAAGTCAAATAGAGTACATGAGAAACCAAATGTGTAGTCCATGAAATAATCAAATATAACCCATAAAATCATGTTTAGGTCATGTATCGTCTGTATAATGAAGAGACCTCTTCACAGCATGCGGACTACACAGATGACCTGAAACACTTTGTACAAGAGAAAGATGAAATCAGATGTAAGACAAAAAATAATTTAATGACAATTTAATTTATAATTCATCATAAAATTAAATTACCATCATATCTGGATTTGGATGCTCTGGTGCACCCGGACCAACCTTTAAACTCTCTCAATCAATCTACATATACAAGACAAAGAAAGTTGAAATTAGATATTTAGTCTACAATTAAAAATGATTTAATTCAATTTAACTTATAATTTATCATATTTAAATTGTACTGTAAGAGGTTGTGCACTCTCTACTCTAGGACCGCTTGTACATGCTCAACTACAAGATGTGTCTCATGATATATATTTTTTTTACCATGCATGAGCCTATATATATAATCAATTTTAAATTTAATTGTAAGTTATTCTACAATGTGTATAAATTTTAATTAACTTTAAATATATATAAAAAATTAAATT
>VDFB02103239.1:0-13623 GCA_007258455.2 Sequoia sempervirens | reverse complement strand
AAATTAGAATCGATAGTCCTAATGGTATTGAAAACGTTTTGCATCATAGATGCAAAATGTCTCACATGTGGTGGAATCAATGTTTGATTTTCCATAGCATTGATTTGGTTTTGAATGGATGTCACTTGTTCATTTATACGTGCTCACAAGTGAGCCTCATCTAATCTAGTGGGTGGTGGAGGTGGGATATGAGGTGGAGGGGGAGGTGGAGCCTGGGGTGGAGGTGGAGGTTGCTGAGGTGCTGGATTGATGATATCATCATTGTTAAATTGATCCATGATATTAGATATAAGTGTTCACCTGCATTAAATTATATTAAATTATGATACAAACTTACAAAATTACAAGAAATAGTTAAATTTGAAACATACATGCAAATTTGTTTAAATAGGATGTGCATAAACATACATACACATACATACATTGATTGAAGTTGAGCATGTGCATACAAATTTCAAAATTTAACATGCACATACATTTAAAATAAAAAATACGATACATAATGCATGCACACATCATTCAACTAAACTATGTGTACATACAAATTTCAAAATTTAAGATCTAGAACTATGCAATTTTAATACATGTACATACTAAAAAATAAAATTGAAACATTCACAAAAAGATCATTTATGTCTAACGTATATATGCATTACATTTTTCCAATAGGAGAAATCATGATCTAGTAGATAGTCATAAAATATATACTATTATAAATTCATCATTATAAGTTCATAAATTCAACCAAATTCATTAATTCATCACTAAAAATATCCATCCAACCAAAATCATAAATTTGTCACTAAAAGTATCCATCCAACCAAATTCATAAATTCATCACACAAAATATCACACAAAATATCCATCAAACCAAATTCATAAATTCATAACTAAAAGATCATTGTCTTAATTTATAAAGTGTTGCGGCTCTCTACTGCATCTCTTCATTTCTTTGTGTTTTCCATTTTAGAATTAGAATTTCACCTCTCCTCTAGCCATTGTCGATGCTCATCTAAGATCGCATCCATAGCCCTAACAACATCAACAACATTTTGCATCCTAGATGCAATCATCCTCAAAGGTGGTGCGATGCATTCTTCATTTTGAATAATGTTGATTTGATCCTAAATGGATCTAATATTGGAATTGATTCATGCTTGCAAGATTTCACCATTGGTTTTAGGTGGTCGAGGTGGGGGGTTATGAGGTGGAGTGGGTGGAGGTGGAGGTGAAGGTGGTGTAGATGGAGGGCGTGGAGGTGGATTATGAATATTATTGAATTGATCCATGTGATCTCTAAGATATAAGTGAACCTGCATTAGATTTGTAATTTCAAAATGTAAGATACATGTTTAGAAATTACCCTTAAACCATTCAATATAAATGGCCTAATTGAATACAAATGATAAAACATGTAAGCCTCATTTATGTATAAGGCATGTTACTTGAATGAAAAAAAAAACTATTAATATAGGAATATTTATGAATGCTTTAGGGTTTACGGTTTAGAGTTGAGGATTTAGGTTTCAAGGTAATAGGACATTTAAGGGGACGGTATATGTAAGGTCCTAGGGACAAACACATGTCATATTTAGGACCCCTTTAAGACATAGACTTACAGCTTAGGGTGATAGGATGGCTTAAGAGGATTCATGGTATCCCAGGGACAAAACATGATGTGGATTAAGGGAATAAAATTTAGTGAGTTTTCCAAGGCAAATCACCAAATTTCATTTTAAGGTCTGTAATGTAATGGTTTAATGCATTTAGGGTTTAGATTTAAGCTTGTGTTTAGTGCTTGTAAACTTAATGCAGTCAAAGTGGCCCTTGGAACAATGGGCTTCAAAAGATGCAAGTGAACAACATTTTCTTTGTAAATAGCCATGGAGATAGCTCTTTGTTTTGATTGACCAAACCCTGAAATATCATTCCGCTACTACAATCTTGCAACGATCTTTTACTATTGTTATATTGCCTTTGGGAAACTTCACCAAATTTTGAGAACTTCTTTGGATCCCCCTAAGAAATGTCGAGAGTAGGACCCCCTTTAAGCATCGACATTTACAATTTAGGGTGATATAGGGATGGCTTAAGGGGATCTATGTCTAGTAAGGTCCTAGGAAAAAATGACATGGCTTAAGTAAATAAAATTTGGTGGAGTTACCCAAGGCAACCAAGTTTCATTTTAAGGTCCTAAGAAAAAATGAAGGCTTTAGGGTTTAGGGTTTAGATTTTAGAGTTCAGGGTTTAGGGTTTAGGGAACTTAGGGTGTCCCTTGGAATAATGGGCTTGCAAGTTAGTGAACAATATTTTATTGTGGAAAATTTGGTTGAGATGGCTCTTGTTTTGATTGACCAACCTCTCATGAAATCTCATTCATATTATAATCTTGCACGATCTTACTATTGTTAAATTTGGTTTCCTTGGGAAACTTCACCAAATTTTGAGAACTTTGATCCCCTTAAGAAATGTCATATTAGGACCCCTTAAGACATCAATTTACAATTTAAGGTGATAGGATGGCTTAAGGGGATCTATGTCTAGTAAGGTCCCAGGACAAAAAGTCATGGCTTAAGTGAATAAAATTTGGTAAAGTTGCCCAAGGAAACCGAATTTCATTAAGGGCCTAGGAAAAAAATGATGGCTTTAGGGTTTAGGGTTTAGAGTTTGGAGTTTAGGGTAATAGGATGGCTTAAGGGGATCTATGTAGTAAGGTCCTAGGACAAAATGACATGGATTAAGGGAATAAAATTTGGTGGAGTTTCCCAAGGCAACCAAATTTCATTTTAAGGTCCTAGGACAAAATGAATGCTCTAGGGTTTAGATTTTAGAGTTTAGGGTTTAGGGATTAGGGAACTTAGGGTGAAGTTTGGGCAACCCTTGGAATAATGGACTTGAAATTTAGTGAACAAAATTTTCTTGTGGAATAGTTGATTGAGATAGCTCTTATTTTGACTGACCAACCTAGATCATGAAATCTCATTCATAGTATAATCTTGGACGATCTTATTATTGTTAAATTTGGTTGCCTTGGGAAAGTTTGCCAAATTTTGAGAACTTCTTTGATCTCCTTAAGAAGTCATATTAGGACCCCTTAAGACATTGGTTTACGGTTTAGGGTAATAGATTGACTAGTTTATTAATTTTTTTGATTTTATGAATAGACTTACTATTTCCATAATAGAAACACATAATTATGTATTATTAAGATTGAGTTTGATGTATACTTTAACTTGATATTTTTTTAATTGAATATAAGATTATTTTATTTAACACAAATTTTATTAATATTGATTGTATATATATATATATATATATATGAAGTTTAATATACTATGATAAAGTTGAATATTTCCCACTTAAATGAATTTTATGATATAAAATGTATAATCAAATTAGTTAATGTTGAATTTTATTTTATTTTGGATTGTTTAGAATTGAAAGAACCTAAAAGAAGGAAAATAAAAATATTTAGATTCTTTTAGTGTCTAGGTAACAAGTGCAAATTGAGATTCTAGACTAAACTAGAAGCCTAATTAACAACTAATTGACTAGAATGAGAGTTAAGATTGTTGAAAGACAAGGGACAACACATGAAAACAAGAAATGGAAATAAGGCATGACTAAGAGAGATCAAATCATAAAATAGAAATGAATGCACATATTATCTAATTCAGTGACAATTGGAAATGTATTGTACAAGGATTTAGAAATTTGCTAGCTAAATTTGCAAACAAACATTGAAAATTTATCAATTGTAATGATCCACTAGTCCCACAAGTAAAGTTTAACATATTGTTTTCTATTATAACTATATCTATGTTCATAACGTTTAATTGATTGTGTCTCTTGATGAATACACATTTAAATGTATAATATTTATCAAATCCTATATCATTGTCAATATCAAGGACCCTAATTTACATGCAAATGTTCAATTTAAAACATTTAAGCAATGTAAATGTTCAATTGAAAACATTTAATCAATGCAAATCAATTTTTTCCATTATCAAATATTCTTGAGCTTGAAATCAAGGTTTTCATTTGAATGCATTTATTTATTTATTTCACCTACCAGCAAATTTTTTGTTTAAATCTAATTTGTTTTCAATGTAATTTTTTGTTTCATTTCAAATTAGGGTTTTCAATGTAGATGTTTTGTTTCATTTCAAATTAGGGTTTTCAAATGCAATTTTTTTGTTTGATTTCAATTTAGGGTTATAGCAAATTTTTTTGTTTGAATTCAATTTAGGCTTTGACAAAAAAATTAGGGTTTTCAATGCAATTTTTTCATTTCATTTCAAATTAGGGTTTTCAATGCAATTTTTTTTGTTTTCTTTCAATTTAGGGTTTGCAAATGTAATTTTTTTTTGTTTGATTGAATAATTGAGGTTTCAAAAGATAAATTTTGTTCTTAAGATATGATCTAAGGATGATTTTTTTTGTTTCTATAGGGTTTCATTCCATTTTTTCTTCTACTTCTACAAATTATCACTTCTATTGCAAATAAATAAAATACATAAAATGCTAAATAAATTGAAAAAAATCATTATAAAACCTACTTTTGTCATAAAAATTTCAAAAAATCACTAAAAAAACACAAAGATTTATAGGTGGAGGCATACTTGGAGGTCGGCGGTCATTGTTGTTCTCGCAATTGTTTCTGCTAAATCGGGATCCCGAGATTGTTAATGACTGAGTTTCACTTTTTAAAAAAAATAAATACGACCTGAAAATGGGATCCCATTTTTTACAAAATAGGATCCTGATTTATTCAAATTGGGATTCCATTTTTTTACAGATCGGGATCTCATTTCCTATCCATCGGTTCAAGAACCATTAATAAACAAGATCCCCATTTAAAAAAAAATGAGATCCCATTTAAAATTTAGGCTCGAGATCTCAAAGCTAAATGAGATCCCATTTTTGAAAAGTGGGATCCCGTTTATTAAAAAGTAGGATCTCGTTTTTGGCATGTCAATTTCATTTTTTTGGATAAGGCAAGAACTTCCACATTTCGTGGACTCAACTTCTTGCACTTACCCATATATTCTTGATAATTGGATTGTAGTATGTAAAACTAGTGAATGGACTCAATAATCAAGCCTAACCATGTTGTAGTCAAATTAAATTTTAGTAAAATGCATGAAAAAATACATTGGAATTTGATCCTTAATATGCTGCAATGGTTATGTTTAAGGCCTAAATTTTGTGTACATGTTTAAATATTGTTCAAAGATGTTTTCTTTTTTAACCATAGAACACCCTAACATTTGATGAAATTTTAAAAGTTCTATAGATTTTTGTAATGATGAAGATTGTACATTCATATTAATTTTTATTTAATTTTGTTTATATCTTTAGAAAATGTTTTAGTTCAATTACATATCAACAAATAACTTAATCTTATACATGTAGGAGTTTATTGTAAACTCCTCAAACACCCCAAGATCATCTGCAAGGCAAAATAACTTCCACAAGAGAGAAATGGTAGAAATATCATGCTATCATTAAGGATGCAAAAATGCTAAACTAAATATGACAAAGCACATATATGATGCCTTGCATATATAGGAAAGGTGGCGAATAGGATTAGATAAGGACATGAAAAGTGTATTAATCCTATCACATGAGACAACTAATTTCTAACAACCTAGGATAAGATAAGTTTTGGAAAAGATAACTCATCCTTCTAAAAGGAATCTTAGAGCTTAATTAAACTTAACATGTGAATATGTCCCCTAATTACCTAGTGAATGAATTAACTAGGTACAAGAAATTTATTCACATCAACACCCCCCTTAAGTGCAACTTAGGGAAATGATAAAATATAGAAGACTTAGTTGTTGTGTCTATATTTTCTCTTTTCCTAGGTAGTTATGATAAGTTGTCTCATATCATAAGATTAAGACACTTGTCATAATCTTATGACATATTATGTCTCACCTTGGCTATATAACCAAGGGTATCTCATACATTGTATATCCATTGAGTCATATTTGCATAATTGATAGGAATACAATTTATTCTTGTCATATTGATCTTCTCTCTTTGTGCTTTCCATTTGGCCTATAGATCTTGGCAGGCTATCCGCATAGCCGATTCTAACATGGTATCAAAGCAAGTGGGGTGTCTTTGGTTAGCTATTTTTTGAGAGATCTTGGTAGATCTTGAAAAGTTGAGTATGCTCTTCTCTTGCATCGTATGATGATTTGGAGAATAATTTTTTTTGATAGAAATACTATTTTTTGGGAGGATCCCTCTTTGTGGCCTTGTATTTCAGGTTCAAATTGGAGCTTGTTGGTGCAAATATGAGCTCACCATTGAGTTCAAGGTGTTTGAGAAAGTCATTTTTTCCTTTTTTTTTGTAGAGAAGGGGGATTTGCTACTCATGAGTCTCTTTATTCTCAAGAGAGTCCTAGGGGATGAACTATCCTAAAATACCTCAAACTACCTCAAGGAATAAAGCACAAGTTTTAGAATCAAAATGAGTAGGTCACAAACATCTTGTAGACATACTAAATTTTTTTGACCAAGGATGGTAGCACAACATATGGACGCCAATGCGGTGTGCTAGAGTCCCAAAGGCACATTGGCATCTTGTATGGACTAAAAATTGAGAATATCACAAAAAACCAAAAATTTATTACTTCTAATCTAACTATTAAGCACTCTAGGAATGTGAGAAAGTAATATAATATAACATAACTGAAATAGAGTACAGAAAACTAAGTAAATCATATATGATAAAGATAAGGGGAAGAAAGAGAATGCTTACAATAACCCAAATGATGAAGCCTCCAACAATTAGATATCTTTAACACCTGCACACATAAGATTGAAGAAAAATGTTGGGGTTATTTAGGGGTTTGCCTCAGTCAAATCCTTGTTTTGGTGTTCCCACCTCCATGAACAACTAGATAGATAGAGATAAATAATAAATAGAAATGAAATAAATGGAAGAGTGATAAAAGCAAACCCTGCTCAAGGAGGAGAACCCGTATCATGAAATAGAGATGCAATAGATAGGGGATGTGAGAAATCCCAAGATGCTTAAAGATACAAGGCACAAGATAGATATCACCTACAAGGCCTGAGGAATCCTAGGAGAGAGACAAAGTTGTGAGAGAAAAGAGAGTTGTAAATATTGTTGTAAGAACATGAGAGTGTTTGAGGCTACTGTAACAAGCAAGCGAGCTATGCAAGAAAGAGAGAAAAAGGGAAAAGAGAGTGTCTCCAAGAGAGAAAGACCCAAGAAGAACAAATGGATTGAAAACATGGATTCAAAAGAGAGAATAGAAGGGAAAAGAAGGTTCCCAAGCCATTACAAGGAATCCTAGGCTGTTACCACCAAAAAAAGTAGTTGAAAAGTGGCAAGGAGCTCAAAAATTATTCTTTGAACGCTGAAATGTCATGGGACGCTAGCGCAGTGCATGGATGTCCACACAGTGCACTAGTATCTAGAAAAATCACACTGAAAGATGGCCGGAATGAGGAAGAAACAAGGTCTGATGTGAAATTGACATGCAAGGGTAGCTGCTAAAAAGGGGTCCCTGAGCATCCTAAGAGGGAAAAAGGTTGATGTAGGGGCTAAAATGAGCCTACACAAATGCTAAGGGAGTGGATACTAAAGTGGATACAAGAATGTATATGAAATTTCAAGGGATACAATTTTATGACATTACATTTTACCCCCACTTTAGTGAGCATATGAATCTACACTAATATGCATGCTAAAGGAAAACTACTAAACATAAATCACATCATGATACCAAAAGGATACTGAAGAGGAAGTAGATAGCTTTTTGAACCAAGGAAGCGTGCCCCTAGGCTAAAGACCTGCAAATCAAATGCATTAGACAAGATAAATTTGCACAAGACAATAAGGTTAGAGGATAAAAAGCCATTACATCAGAAGGTTAGAACATATACATGAATAACACACAAACAAAGGCACATAAAAAAATAAAGGATTTGAGTCAGCAAAGTGAAAGAGACCTCAATGTAGAAGGTTGTCTTAGTACTATGTGTTGTCCCCAAATTAAGAAATAACACAAAAAAATTCTTAAACAAAGAGAAGAAGGTAAGGATTGATTACTTCAAGAGAAGAATGCATACAAAAGACAGGGAAGCAACCAATGTTGAAGAGAGAAGGAAGTATATATTAAGGATGAAGAAGATGCAAGTCTTTGATCTGGTATATACCTAGACATGGAGAGAAGAGAGATGGATCCATAGGTGCTCGATCTTATGAAAAATTGAAAAAAGGCTCTGTAGGTGCTCGGTCCTACAAAATTGTCTCCATAGGTGCTTAGATCCATAGAAGTTGAACAAAGGCTCTATAGGTACTTGGTCCTACAAAGAGAAAGCACTTCATAGTTTCTCAGTCCTACAAAGGGGGCACCACAAGTTTTTGGTCCTACAAGGCTCGACTGGAAAGGACTCTATAGTGCTCAATCCTGAAGAGTTTGATGTGAAAGGCCCTTATAGGTTCTTGTTCTTGCAAGGAAATCTTGATGCAAAGGAGCTCTACAGGTTCTCAGTCCTATAGAGAAAAACTAATCAGATAAACCTATGGCTGTTGCAAGCTGCATTGCATAACAGTCATAAAAAAGATAGGTCTAGTCAGGATACCCCCAAGCTAGATTCCAAGATATAAGATTGGTCTAGTTAGGTTTCCCCCAAGCTAGATGCCAAGATATAAGATAGGTCTAGTTGGGCTATCCCCAAGCTAGACGTAGTGACACCAAATATCAGATATTGTAAGACACTCGAGAATTCTCTTAAGAAGATGGCTTTCAAAGGGGTTTCCTTTGGTAGGGAACCCTTCAAGACACCAAGGGGCCCATGCAAAGGTACACTCCAATTGAAAGACATAAAGAAGAGAGGGGGTGCTTAAGAAGGACACACATCTCTAGAACAAGTTATCACTGTCCCCTAGCATATAGGGGAGGAGAACCATGCAAAATACTATTGTGTTGCCACCATAGAGAGAGTATGGTTGTACATAATAGTGTACAACCATGAATGACAATGAGAAAGGAAAGCTACAAATTCCACATATCAGGTAACAACACAATAGAAGGGAGGTGTAAGCATCCTCATGAGAGGACACTTAGAATGGATAGGATAGAGGTAGACCTTGATACCACTTGTCATGTGAAGAAGAGATAGGTGCTTCAAAAAATGGAAGAGTTATGGCACTAGAATCATGAAGTTGTATTTTATCCTTCAAGGCCTTACATTCATTAGTGGAATGGCTAGACACTCGATGTTATGCACATAAAGAATGCCTTGCTTTATCATGCTAATGAAATTTCTTATGTGTAGGAGGAGGAAGAGTAATCAAGTGGGCTTTGAGAAGCCTCAACAAGATAAGATCTTGCTGATATAGAGGATGAGAAGCAAGAAGAAAACCTTTCTCCTGTGAAGAAGAGTTTGACTATTTAAAAGAAGACATGAAGATAGTAGATAATGGATGATGAATCAATTCAAGAGAATGAGGTTGAGCAGAAATCATGTCAACATTCAACCATGGTTTTTGTTTAGATTATTCATATGAGCAACCAAGCCCCAAATTGTGTTTACAAGGTACACATTCTATAGGGACCTGAATGCCTTTTTTTTTACACCCACAACCTTTATGCCCATAACCATATTTAGAGACAAGTTTAAAACTAGGGACATAATGCTTTTTCAAATCTTGAGGAGGAGGATCTTCATAGAGAGAATTATTCCAACAATGGGAATTATGCTCCTCTATGGGATCACCATCAACCTTCTTGATAGGATTGCCAAAATTATCCTCTTTAATAGAGGTGCGATCATCTTCCTCAGAGGGGGAAGGATCAACATTAAGAACATTACAATTTATGTTTACATTATCTTGCTGGCGGCACAATCATCTTTGGATAGAAAGCTGATGATGTTATTGAAAGTCTATGGATTGGGTTGACTTTGTATTCCAAACGGCGATTGCGTAAAGTCTAGAGAACTCAATCATCACTAAGAAAATGTATTTTTGAGAAGAAGTAGAGACTGTGATCTTGTGCTTCAAAAGGACCTTCTTTAAGGACATCTATCTCAAGAGTATCCTTTGTAACAGGTACTACTAGAGTAGACATCACCACATTGGAAGAAACTAAATGGACAAGATTTTTAAGAGTAGGTGCAATAGAAGCCTGACTAGCAGCTACCATCTCACATAAGTGTATAGCATCAAGGTCAACCTTGATTGTGACTACTTGATTATTATGAAGAAATTTAATCGATTTATCTAAGGTAGATGAGACTATACCCATAACATGAATCCATGGTCTACCGAGAAGCATGTTATATTGTAACTTTTTTGACATAACATATACAATGTGAAATGAAAGAAAAAATAGGGTGATTTCCTAATATTGAAAAGTAAGTCCAAAGGGTGGAAATAGACCCTATCTTCCTACATTCATTAGGAAATGAGATCCACACAATGAATTTATTATCAAACCTTAGGTGAATCAAGTCAAAGTGGGAATCTTTAGATTTCCTTATGCTTGAAGGACGAGGGCCAAGGTCAAACAACACTTTGGGGAGAAAAACTAAAAATAGAAAATCAACTCCAAAATGCAATCTATCACTTGGATCTTGAAGATTAAGTATAAAAATAAAAGAAACAACAAAGTTTCTAGCAAATCTGAGAGGGAATAACACTGTGCTCCCATCATAAAAAGAAGTTTATGCAAGCCTTTCATGGACTCATTCGCCCATGGGTGAATTGGTCCAAGTCACCTTTTCTGGAAATCTCTAAATCTAAAATCTGAGCTTGAAACATGCACTTCTTTCTTGTAGCTTTGAACCTTTGCTCTCGGATATGAATTTGTGACAAATCTGCAAAACAAAAATTGTTGTCTGGTTGTGGATGGGAGTTTGCCTCGGTCAAACACCTAGTTTGGTAATTAAACCTTGGTGAAAAGAAAAGATTTGAAACATGAAAGTGTATGCAAGCCCTAATATTAAGTGTGTTTTATATTACAAGAGCTTAAATTCAAATAAACCAGACTCAAATGTGTTAGAATAAGATCCCTAAATGAAACAATGAATAGTGACAAAGACCTACTTTGGGAGATATCAAATCACCCTAATAAATCACAAATATGAATTGACATTCCTTTAGACAAAAAATAGAATGATAATAGAAGATGGAACCACTTATGAAACAAGTCAGTAGGCTTGGTTGAATGGTTTGGTGCATCTCCCAAAACCTAGAATCCATCATGATGCTCCATAGGCATCTATCATCAATCTTTGAGAATGCTTGATCTTGTTGAAAAAATGAGCTTGAAGACCTACAAAAATGAATAGAATGTTGCTCCAAGAATTCACTTTTGAATGCTTGCTTGATTTCTCCTTGATCTTGAAAGAAAATGTTTGTGATATCATGTGAATCTCTTTCTTTTCTAGTGAAAAATGATTAAAAGACTTAGCTTTATAGGCTTCCTTTCTAATTTACCGTTTATTAGATCTCGAAAGTCGACACTTAGAATTTGAATTTAGGACCTTGAAATGTTGCCAAAAGCATGATTGAATTTGAATTTGTGAACTTAAGGACCCATTCACCCATGGTAAAAGGGGTCCTGACCTAAAATTTTAGGACTTAATTTATTTCAGGGCATTAAATTAATTATTAGCATTTATTCAATGCAAGTTAGAGTGTTGAGAAATAAATAAAATAGGCCTTATGATGCATAATAAAGGGTATTAGGGGCCCATTAATGAGGTTTGAAAATGCATAAATGAGAGGTCACTAAAATAGGTCCAAATTAAGTGTGAAATTATACTTTATCTTAGAAAGGAGTACAATTTTCTACACTACATTTAGCCCCCACTTTAGTGGCCATATGAAACTACGTGCATATGCAAGCTAAAGGAATTTGAATAAAAAGGATACTCATATGGATTCATTCACAAATAGAGAGAATGAATCCCCCACTGCAATCATTTTCAAAACCACAATGTTAGGAATTGCATCCTACAACACAAATTCATTAGTCGTTCAAAAATCCTCTTATCAAACTTCTATAGAGAATCGCATTTGAGGGTAGATGTATGCCCCTTGGATTTTTCTTTCTTTACGAAGGTGGAATCAGGGTAGCCATGAAACCACATCGAATTACTTAGTTTTGATGGTTTGAATGCTTACAATATGGTGTTGTATGTACAACACCACATATTGGCAAGCATTAGGTTAGATTGAGGATAGAACCATGAATCCAATGCAACAAACGATGTCAAAAATAGAGTTCACTAGTCCCTAATATGTTGATTTGAATAAAATGTACTAATAAAATATACTTTTATTTAATAAAATTTAGCATATATGAATGAAAATGACACTTTTATCTATCATTTTTACATTTACCTTTTTGCAATTTACCTTGGTGTAGAGTGATCGAAGACTCCTAGCAGATGAGCATACAAGTCTTCCAAACTTGAGATTCTATGTGATGAGGTAGTGTGGGGAAAGTTGTGACATAAGGTAAGTGGAATCTAATATACTTTGTCTTTGCATTCATGTATTTATAATATTTTTTTGCATTTTTATAATTTTTTACGACCATGGAAAAAAAGTCACAAAGCATCCCTCTTAGTCGTAAAGTATCCACAAATGTTTAAAGTTTCCAAGACCCCCCATCCAAAATTGGCACATGTGTCCAATTTGGTAACAAAGTGTCCTAGAGCAACTTTAGTGAAAATTTAATTATTTGATGTATATATTTAAGATTTATTTTTCTTTTTTTGTTCTTTAGGTCCCTCCCCGAGTTCGACAATATCTAGGAGGCAGACAATTCTATCACCTTCGAGAGTAGATTTCTCAGCTGTCAGAGGATGAGATTAGTATCTTACAACAGACAAGATTATTTTGGGTATACCTCATGCAACCCATGAGGTATCATGATGGTATGTTGATGTCCCTTGTAGAGAGGTGGGATGCAGATACGTGCACCTTTCACCTTCCTATAGGGGAGATGACTATCACCTTAGAGGACATTCACTGCATCCTATGGATACCTATCCAAGGTGAGATTTTCCATTCGGAAGATGAGCGGACACAAGAGGAAATGTGAGATGATTTCTAGTATTGTCTAGGCCAGTCCATCCAAAAGGGGAGTGTTGGACCCTGCGTCGAGCTTAGATGGTTGCTATATGTACTATCATCATTGTTAAGGCTCATCAATGATAGTTACAACATTAACACTAGTTCTTGATGGGAAAGGCACACACTTAGACGAAGGATTGGTTCATATCAACTAATACATGGAGGCACATCAAACTATCTATGATTGGGGTTGCAGTATGCTAGCACACCTATAGTATGAGCTCATACGCTTTGTGTACTAGGAGATGGATAGCATAGTATAGTGTATGCTCTTACAAGTATGGTTCTTTGAGCACATCACATGTATAAGGCCTATATGATATTTGACCATAGCGTCCATGGGCTATCCACAAGCCTACACCTGTTCTCTAAGATGACCCTAGTAGGATGGAGATTTGTTACACTGGCAAGCCATATTCGACCACATGGATGAGGAGAATATAGTATGAAGACTATATCTCATGATAACCTAGTGGGTGGAT
>VDFB02103238.1:0-21924 GCA_007258455.2 Sequoia sempervirens | reverse complement strand
AGTTGTGGATTTGATACACGTATTTTCTATTCACTTTCAAAAACCATCATTTTTTGTTGAGTTATAGCCACACTTAAGAAACTGCTCATGTTCGAGTTTTCGTGGGCCATTGATCAACTTTGGTGACTATGAATGTGGATTGTATTGTAGTTGTGCATTCTATACACATATTTTTAATCGCCTTTGACGAACATTCATGTTTTGTTGACTAATTACCGCATTTAAGAAAATGCTCGAGTTTGAATTTTCATGGGCCATCAATAAACTTTGGTGACTATGCTTGTGGATTATAATATAGTTATGCATTCTAAACATGTATTTTCTATCGCCTTTCGCAAACCTTTATTTTTTGTTTAGTTATAGCCACATTTAGAAAACCGCTCGTGTTTCAGTTTTTGTGGGCCTTCGATCAACTTTTGTGACTACGATTGTGGATTACACTATAGTTGTGCATTCTTTACATGTATTTTCTATTGCCTTTTGCGAACGATCATTTTTTGTTGAGTTATATCCGTACTTAGGAAACCGCTCATGTTGGAGCTTTCGTGGGCCATCTATCAACTTTGGTGACTAGGCTTGTGGATTACAGAGTAGTTTTACATTTGATAAGTGTATTTTCTATCGCCTTTGGTGAAACTTCATTTTTTGTTTAGTTATAGCCACATTTAGGAAACTGTGTTTCGCAAAAGGCGATAGAGAATACTCGTATAGAATGCACAACTACATTGTAATCAACAAGCGTTGTCACCAATGTTGATCACTCGACCATGAAAACTCAAACTCGACCAGTTTTCAAAATGCGGCTATAACTCAACAAAAAATGAAGGCTCACAAAAGGCAATAGAAAATATGGGTAGAAAATGGATAACTACAGTGCAATCTACAATTGTAGTCGCAAAACTTGATCGATGGCCCACGAAAATTCAAAGACTAGCGGTTTCCTTAGTGCGGTTGTAACTAAACAAAAAATGAAGGTTCACGAAAGGTGATAGGAAACATGTGTATAGAATGCAGAACTATAGTACAATCCATAATTGTAGTCACCAAAGTTGATTGATGACCCACAAAATCTCAAATATGATTGGTTTCCTAAATGCAGCTATAAGTCAACAGAAAAGGAAGGTTCACAAACGGTGAAAAAAAATACGTGTATAGAATGCACAACTACGATCTAATCTACAATTGTAGTCACGAAAGTTGATCGATGTCCCATGAAAACTCAAATATGAGCCATGACAACTACAGTTCAATCCACAATTTTCGTCACCAAAGTTAATCGAGGGCCCATGAAAACTAAAGTATGAGCGGTTTCCTAAGTGTGAGTATAACTCAACAAAATATGAAGGTTCATGAAACGCGATAGAAAATACATGTATAGAAAGCACAACTACTGTGCAATCCACAATCATAGTCACTAATGTTGATCGATAGCCCACGAAAACTCAAACATGAGCGTTTCCCTAAATGCGGTTGTAACTGAACAAAAAATGAAGATTTGTGAAAGGCGATAAAAAATATGTGTCTAGAATGCAAAACTAAAGTAGAATCCACAATTGTTGTCACATAAGTTGATCGATGGCCCACAAAAACTCAAACATGACCGGTTTACTCAATGCGGCTATAACTTAATGAAAAATGATAGTTCACGAAACGTGAGAGAAAATAAGTGTATAAAATGCATACCTATAGTGTAATATAAAATTGTAGTCACTAAAGTTGATTGATCACCCACAAAAACTCAAACACGAGTGTTTTTGTAAATGCCGCTATAACTGAACCAAAAATGAAGGTTCGTGAAAGCCGATTAAAAATATGCATACAAAATGCACAACTACAGTACAATCCACAATCATAGTCACCAAAGTTGATCGAGGGCCCAAAAAAACTCAAACATGAGCGGTTTCATAAATGTGGCTATAAGTGAACAAAAATGAAGGTTCAATGAAAGCAGTAATGGAATACGTATAGAATGGACAACTACAATGTAATCCACAATCAGAAGTTACCAAAGTTTATCGATGGGCCACGTAAAACTAAAACACGAGCTGCTCAGAATGCAAAGTTTTTAATCAACAAATGAACGCCTCACGCAAAAGGCGCTAGCAACATGACAGGCCGGATGAATTACAAGAAATCCATAATTAGTAGCCACCAAAGCTATCCACGGCACATAAAAACCTCAAACAAGCGCATTTTTAGTAATGCGCCATAACTCGGGTCAAAAAATGAAGGTTCGGGGTGAAAAGGCCACAAAAATATAGAGACGTATTGCATCCACATCGTTCACCAAAGTTGATTGATGGCCCATTAAAATCAAACATGAGCCGCTTTCCTAAAATGGTTATAACCAACAAAGAAATGAAGGTCGGTGAAAGGCACAGAAAATACTTGCGTGAATGAATAACTATAGTGTGCAATCCACAACGTAGGGCTCAAAAGCGATCAATGGCACGAAAACTCAAACAATGCAGTAGTTCGGCCAAATGCACTATACTCAACAAAAATAAAGGTTCGCGAAAGATAGAATTGCTGAGAATGGACACCATAATGTTCATAATCGTAGTCACCGTGCTGATGAATGTTTCTCCACGAAAAAAATCAAACATGAGAGGTCATAGATATGGCGTTCAACGAAAAAATGAAGGTTCACGAAAGGCGATATAAAATATGTGTGTAGAATGCACAACTACAGTGTAATCCACAATCGTAGTTGCCAAAGTTGGTCAATGCCCACGAAAACTCAAATACGAGCATTTTCCTAAATGTGGCTATAACGCATCAAAAATTGAAGGATCGTGAATGGCGATTAAAAATATTCATACAAAATGCACAACTACAGTACAATCTATAATCGTAGTCACCAAAGTTGATCGATGGCCCACAAAAACTAAAATATGGGCAATTTCCTAAATGCGGTTAGAACTCAACAAAAAATGAAGGTTCACAAAAGGCAATAGAAAATACACGTGTTGTGGATTGCACTATAGCTATCCATTGTGCACATGTATTTTCTATCGCCTTCGGTGAACCTTTAGTTTTTGTTGAGTTATAGCCGCATTTAGGAAATTGCTCGTATTTGAGTTATCGTGGGCCATCGATCAACTTTGGTGACTATGATTGTGGATTGTACTGTAGTTGTGGATTCTATACGCATTTTTTCAATCGTTTATCACGTACCTTCACTTTTTGTTGAGTTATAGCCACATTTGGGAAAACGCTCATGTTTTAGTTTTCTTGGGCCATCAATCAACTTTGGTGACTACGATTGTGGATCACACTTTAGTTGTACATTCTATACGCGTATTTTCTATCACCTTTCAATAACCTTCATTTTTCATTAAGTTATAGCTGCACTTAGGAAACCACTCGTATTTGAGTTTTCATAGGCCATCGATCAACTTGATGACTACTATTGTGGATTGCACTATAGTTGTCCATTTTGTACACATGTTTTCTATTGCCTTTCATGAACCTTCATTTTTTGTTTGTTTTATAGCCACATTTAAGAAACCACTCAAGTTTGAGTTTTCGTGGGCCATCGATCAACATCCATGACTACACTTGTGGATTACATTGTAGTTGTACATTCTATATGCATATTTTCTCACATTTTATGAACCTTAATTTTTTGTTGAGTTATTGCCGTAATTAGCAAATTGCTCATGTTTGGGTTTTTGTGAGCCATCGATCAAATTTGGTGACTACGATTGTGGATTGTACTATAGTTGTCCATTTTGTATGAATATTTTTAATCGCCTTTCATGATCCTTCAATTTTTTTTGAGTTATAGCCACATTTCAGAAAACGCTCGTATTTGAGTTTTCGTGGGCATCGACCAACTTTGGCAACAACGATTGTGGATTACATTGTACTTTGGCTATCAATGTACTTTGGTGACTATGATTGTGGATTGCAGTGTAGTTGACCATTCTCTACATGTTATTTCTATCGCCTTTTGTGAACTTTCATCTTTTGTTGAGTTTTTTGTGGGGCATCTATCAACTTTGGTGACTACGCTTGTGGATTGCACTCTACTTGTACATTCTATTTGCGTATTTTTTATTGCCTTTCACGAACCTTCATTTTTTGTTGATTTATAGCCGCATTTACGAAACCACTCATGTTTGAGTTTTTGTCTGCCATCAATCATCTTTGGTGACTAATATTGTGGGTTTTACTGTAGTTGTGGATTATGTACGCTTATTTTTACTCGCCTTTGATGAAACTTTATTTTTTGTTGAGTTATAGCCGCATTTAGCAAAATGCCCATATGTGCGTTTTCCTAGGTCGTAAATCAACTTTGGTGACTACGATTGTGGATTGCACTGTAATTGTCAATACTGTAAGTGTAGTTTCTCTTGCCTTTCGCGAACATTCATTTTTTTTTAGTTATAGCTGCATTTAGGAAACCAATCTAGTTTGAGTTTTTGTGGGCCGTCGATAAACTTGCACTATAGTTTTCCATTATGTACGCATATTTTCTATCGCATTTTGCGAACTTTCATTTTTTGTTGAGTTATAGCTGCATTTAGGAAACCACGTGTGTTTGAATTTTCGTGCGCCATCGATCAACTTTGGTGACTAAGATTGTGGATTGTACTATAGTGGTGCATTATGTACACATATTTTTAATCGGCTTTCATCAACCTTCATTTTTCATTGAGTTATAGACGCACTTAGGAAACCGCTCGTGTTTGAGATTCCGTGAGCTATCTATCAAGTTTAGTGACGACAACAATGGATTGCACTTTACTTGTGCATTATGTAAGTGTATGTTCTATCGCCTTTCACAAAACTTCATTTTTTGTTGAGTTATAGTCGCATTTAGGAAACCGCTCGTGTTTGAGTTTTTAATGCACCATCTATAAACTTTGGTGACTGCCATTGTGGATTGCATTGTAGTTGTCCATTATGTACGTGTATTTACTATCGGCTTTTGTGAACCATCATTTTTTTGTTCAATTATAGCCGCATTTATGAAACCAGTCATGTTTGAGTTTTGTGGGCCATCGATCAGCTTTAGTGAGTATGATTATGGATTTTATTGAAGTTGTACATTTTGTACACATATTTCTAATCGCCTTTCGTGAACCTTTATTTTTTCTTGACTTATAGCCGCATTTTGGAAAACGCTCATGTTTGACTTTTTGAGGGCCATCGACCAACTTTGGTGACTACGATTGTGAATTACAGTGTAGTTGTGCATTGTATAACTGTATTTTCTAATATCTTTCGCGAACCTTCATTTTTTTGTTTATTATACCTGCATTGAGGAAACCGCTCGTGTTTGAGTTTTCATGGGCCATCAATCAACTTTGGTAACAGCGATTGTGGATTTTACTATAGTTGTCCATTTTGTATGCGTATTTTCTATCACCTTTTGCAAACCTTCATTTTTTGTTGAGTTATAGCCGCATTTAGAAGACCACGTATTTGAGTTTTTTGTGGGCCATCGATCAACTTTGGTGACTACGATTATGGTTACAATGTAGTTTTACTGTATTTGTGCATTTTTTGTGTATATTTTTAATCGCCTTTCAGGAACCTTCATTATTTGTTGAGTTATAGCCGCATTTAGGAAAACGCTTGTGTTTGAGTTTTCGTGGGCCTTCAATCAACTTTTGTGATTACACTATAGTTGTCTATTCTATACGCATATTTTCTATCGCCTTTCACGAAGTTTCAATTTTTGTTGAGTTATAGCTGCATTTAGGAAACTACTTGTGTTTGAGCTTTTGTCTCTATCTATCAAGTTTGGTGACTGGGATTTTGGATTGTAATGTGGTTTTCCATTCTATACACATATTTTTAATCGCCTTTGACAAACCTTCATCTTTTGTTGAGTTATAGCTGCATTTAACAAAATGCCCAGGTTTGAATTTTTGTGTGCCATCAATCAACATTTTTTACTACGATTGTGGATTACACTATAGTTGTGCATTGTATATGTCTATTTTCTATCACTTTTCGTGAACCTTCAATTTTTGTTGACTTATAGCTAGATTTAGGAAACCAATCATGTTTGAGTTTTTGTGGGCCATCAATCAACTTTGGTGACTACGATTGTGGATTGTACTATAGTTGTGCATTCTATACTCGTATTTCCTATAGCCTTTAGTGAACCTTCATTTTTTGTTTAGTTATATCCGCACTCAGGAAACCGCTCGTCTTTGAGTTTTTGTGGGCCATCAATCAACTTTGGTGACTACCATTGCGGATTGCACTGTAGTTGGCAATTATGTAAATGTATTTTCTATTGTCTTTTGTGAGCCTTCACTTTTTGTTGAGTTATAGCCACATTTGGGAAACCGGTCGAGTTTGCATTTTCGTGGTCCATTGACCAACTTTGGTGATGACGCTTGTTGATTACACTGTAGTTGTGCATTCTATATGCGTATTTTTTATCAACTTTTACGAACCTTCATTTTCTGTTGAGTTATAGCCACATTTACGAAACCACTCTTGTTTGAGTTTTTATTGGTCATCGATCGACTTTTTTGAATACGATTTTGGATTACACTGTAGTTGTGCATTCTATATGCGTATTTTCTATCACCTGGTGCGAACCTTCATGTTTTGTTGAGTTATAGCCACATTTAGGAAACCGCTCTTGTTTGAGTTTTTCTTGGCCAACGATCAACTTTGGTGACTATAAATGTTGATTACACTGTAGCTCTGCATTCTATACACGTATATTTTATAGCCTTTCGCGAAACTTTATTTTTTGAATCTTTTTATGAAAAATCTGAGAAATGTGTTTTGTAGAGAATGTCATTCTGAGTAAATGCATATCGTGCTTTTTTTGAAAAACTAATTTTTCACCAACATGCAAAAAGCCCTCAAAAATAGAATTTATGAAACAATTTTTTTTTGGTAAATCAAAAATATTGGTGTTATAGGTGATCGCATGCTAAAGAGATCCAAATCGTCTGTTTTTTGAAATTATTAGTTTTTGAAACAGATAGATTTTTTTGAAAAGTAGAAGCAATAGAGGTAACAAAGGCAAAAATTTTGAATCTTTTTATGAAAAATCTGAGAAATGGGTTTTGTAGAGCATTTTAAGAAGACCTAGATCGTCCGTTTTACGAAAAACTAATTTTTCACCAACATGCAAGAACCCCTCAACAATAGAATCTAGGAAACAATTTTATTTTTGGAAAATCAAAAATATGGGTCTTATAGGTGCTCGTGTTGTAAAAAGACCCAGATCTTCCATTTTTGGAAAATATTTTTTGTTCTTCAAAATGATAGATTTTTTGATAAGAGAATTGAAATGAACCTTGGACGGAGATGGCGAACCTATTGCTCACGTGCCGAGCTAGGGCATCGTACCCTAGCCCGTTCTAAGGCCCTGTGAGTTCTAAGTTGGGTGGGTGGGTGTTTGCTGGTTTTCTGGTGCTGCGTGGGGGCTATTTTTCTTTCTTTGGGGGTTTGTTTACCTTTTCTGTGCTTTCTGTTCCACCTAGGTCCTTGTGGTGGGGTTGCTTCGGTGTTGGCAGTGCCTGCCTTCAGGCCTTGCCTTTTCCTTGATGCTTGGGCTTTTTTCTGTGGCATGTGGGTGACCTCTTACGCCCTTTCTACTTTGTTTTCGTGCGTCCAATTAGGGTGGGTGTCGGGTGCTTTAGTTTTGGGTGTGTAGGGTGCATTTGGTGAGTGGGGCTGCTGTCCCTACTTCCTACATTGGAGTTCTGGTTTGTATGCCCATCTCGAGCCCTTCAGTTTGACTGGCTATTAGCGAATCATCTAGGGTTTCGCCCACAATGGACTTTTGCTCCATGGTGGTTGCTAAATCGTCTTCCCAAGATGCAAAGATCTTTGAAAATAATTTGTTTTCTCCTGAATCGGGAGTTGGTAGAATGGGACCCTCTGGTGGTTCCCGCATTATAAAGATCAATGGATGTCTGGAACGATGTGAAGAGAGTAACCGCTGTCATCCGCCGGTATTACTCGCGTGTTCATCGACTTACGGTCAGTCTTTACTGCCAGATGCGGCCCCGCCCTTGCCTTGGAGCTCCAATTATGGACTGATTAGATGAGATCATGTTGTTAGAAAATAACTATCATAGGTCCCTATAATGGTATAGCAGATCCGGTTAGTCCTGAAGGAGTTCCATTACAATCCGGATTAATTGCCTTATTAAACCCTCGTCGGTCTGACCCTTCTGAGAAATTCCAACTGTAACCTGTGGGTTCTGCCTCAAGCCCGTAATGTTACAGATGATGAATTTCTGCACCTGTTGTTCTATGTTTGGAAACCGGTTATTCTGCTGCCAATAAACTCCCGAAAGCTGCGAAACGGCGATCTTTGTCGCATTTGTGCGAAATTGATTTGGGCGTCATACCAGATTTTGTGTGATACGTGGGTTCTATTTTGGGCGTTGAATTTGGATCATGAAACTTCGCTGTCATCCCATGAACAGGACACCACTACTTATCCAAATGGCTAGCCTTAAAACCCTGCCTTTCTCATCTCATGAACCTCCCAGGGTCTGCTATATTGATCCATTCCCGGATGGTTGTCCATTAGTTCTCGTTCGCCAAGACCTGTAATGCAACCTGAAAATCGTACAGAAACCCGGATGGAGTGACGTGGTGATGAAGAGACACTTTGAATAGACTGATTCGGATTTGATTCAGCCTGGTGGCTTAACCTGTGCCCAAAACAATCAACGTGGGCGCCTTTGCCTGGTAGGGCCCTTGCCTTGGGTCACCAGATGTTTGATGCAGTACTGGCAACACACCACCTCCCATCTACGCCCCACCCCAACGGCAGCATTGTGATGACTCTCCTGTAAGTGCTGTGCCCTGCCAAGAATGAAAAACTCTGGTTCCATCAAAAGGATCCAAAGAAAGAGGAGGGGGAGAAGTCCTCCAAGATTGGTAGGAAGGAGGATTTGGAAAAGATTAAGATACCAGGGGAGACTTTGGTGTAGTCAGGGTCAGTAAAAACTCTGGATTCTCATTTTTCAAACCCCTTGAAATGATTGTTTTATCTTGGAATGTAAGGGGCTTGAACAGTGGCCGTAGACAAAAAGTTGTTCGTGCTTTGATTAGAAATCATTCTCCTGATGTGCCTTTCCTACAGGAGACCAAGTTATCTATTGAGTGTATGTTGGGGTTGGTGCCTAAGTTGTGGGGGAGTGGTGAGTGCTAGTGTATTGGGGCTCAAGGATCTCCTGGGGGTGTGGTTTGTCCTTGGAACCCTCATAAGGTCCACCCTCTATGGTGGATGTCCTTTAAGTCTTCTTTATCTATGATTGCTTCTTGTCCTGAGATAGGGGAGTCTATTCTCTTCTCAAATATCTATGTGCCTATAGAGATTTAGGGGAAGCATCTTTTGTGGTCCCATATCAGGTTTGTCCATAGTATGCCTCCTTATTCTCCGTGGATTATGGCTTGGAATTTTAATGCTATCTCTCAGCTTGCTGAGAAGCGGGGTGGTATTGCTCGATTGGAGGCTTCTGTGCTACTTCTTCAGGATAATATCTCAGCCTTAAACATTGTTAAAATGAAGCCCTCCAATGGCCAGTTTACTTGGAACAATCGAAGGGTTGGGGAGAGTTGCATTGTGGAGCGGCTAGATCATTTTCTGGTTTCCTGTTACTGGGTTGGTGGTTTGTGGTCCTCTAGCTCTGAAATTCTGGATTGGAGGGGCTCAAATCATTGGCCTATCAAGCTTTCCCTTAATTTTGCTCGTAAGCCTTAGTCCCTTTCTTTCAAGTTTCAGCTTATGCGGTTGCATGACCTATCTTTGCATGACCGTGTTGCTAATTGGTGGATGAATGGTAGACCCCCTTTTGGTACGGCAATGTATACTTTTGCTAAGTTATTGCAATTTGTCAAGTACCAGCTTAAACGCTGGAATCGTTGGTGCTTTGGAAACATTTTTCATGATAAGAGTGCTACTCAGGCAGAGTTGGATAGTATTATGAGGATGATCAAAGAGAATGGGGTGACTGAGGATTTGCTTCAGGAGGAGGCCAAGGCCTTGAAGGTGCTAGAGGAAGGAAGTTGCGAGAGGAAGTTTTTTGGAAACAAAAGGCTCGAATCGAGTGGCTGCAGGAAGGAGATAAGAATACTGCTTTCTTTTTCAATTGGGTGAAAGCTAGGAGACATCGCAATGCTATTCCAGTACTTGTGACTGATAGGGGGGAGCACCTTTCCTCATTTCAGGAAATCTCGAGTGAAGCTATGAGGTTTTTTGCTGCCCTACTCAGGGAGGACTCGCAGGGGGGTCGCCTAAGGAAGCTCAAGTTCTTTCTTGTATTCCTCCTTTGGTCTCTAGGGAGATGAAGGAGCATCTTATGAGTGACATTTCATTGGAACAGCTGGAGGGGATTGTGTTCCAGATGAAAAAGGGGAAAGCTCCTGGTCCTAATGGCTTCCCGATTGAATTCTTTCAAGAATTCTGGGATATTATCAAATTGGATTTATTGGCAGTTGTTCAAGAGTCACAGAACAATAAGTAGATGTTACGTGCTCTGAATTCTACCTTCCTTGCTATCATCCCCAAGTGTGATGGGGTAGATAGGTTAAGTCAATTTCGCCATATTTCACTTTGCAATGTGATTTATAAAATTATCTCTAAATTGATTGCTGATAGGTTGAAAAAGTGGCTTAAAGTGTTGATCTCTGAAGAACAAAGTGGTTTTGTAGTGGGTAGGAAATTTTTTGATGGGGTTGTTATTGCAACTGAGACCATTCACTCTATGGCTATCTCCAAAGATAAGGCGATGTTCATTAAGCTTGATATGACTAAGGCTTATCATAGAGTTCGGTGGTCCTTCCTTCGGAAGGTGCTTGGTACTTTTGGTTTTGGGGAAAATTGGATTCAATGGGTTATGAGTTGTGTTCCCTTGGTCTCCTTCTCTGTACTTATCAATGGCGAGCATTCTGACCTTTTTGGTGCATCTCGGGGTTTGCGGTAGGGAGACCCCCTCTCCCCTTATTTATTTCTTCTTCTTGCTAAAGTTCTTGGTCGCTTGTTGAGAAGGAATGTGGAGTTGGGTCTCATTCAGGGATGGAGGTGGCAAGGGGGTTTTCCTCCACAGTCTCATTTACAGTTTGTGGATAACACTGCCTTAATGGGTTTGGCTACTATTAGGGAAGCTTCAAATTTGCGCAAGGTGTTGGATGTTTATCTTGTTGCTTCGGGCCAAATGATTAATGAGGATAAGTCCTCCATTTTCTTCTTCAATACTCTGGAGCGCATTCAGAGGAGGATTGCTCATATTTTGAGATTTCAGACTGGGACTCTCCCTTTGATCTACCTTGGTATTCCTATTTCTGTAGGAAGGTTGCCCAGGGGTTCTTGGCAGAATATTTTGGACAAATTTCATGTAAAAGTTAATCATTGGACCCACTAATGGCTATCTTTTGCTGGTCATGTTCAGCTTCTCAGGTCGGTGGTGCAGGCTCTCCCCATCTATCGGTGTATGATTCAGGGGGCTCCAATGGGTTTTGTTAAGGAATTAGATTTCTTAGCAAGACAGTTTTTATGGGCTGGTAGTTTGATATCTTCTAAATGGAGCCTTGTCAGATGGGATGTTGTTTGTAGCCCAAAGCAGTTTGGTGGTCTTGGATTAAGGTTGTCATCTGTGTCTGGGGTGGCGTTCGCTGCTAAATTATATTGGCGGTGGTTTGTCGAATAGGATCATATTTGGGCCTGGATTTTATCTCATAAGTATTTCCCTGGGATCCCAGGGATGGATATTCCTCATTATCCCCTTGTTGGGAAAGGTTCGGTGATTTGGGGTACGCTCAAGAAAGGGGATGAGCTCATCAAGGATGGATTATTTTGGATATGCAAAAGAAGGACGAAGGTGCAGTTTTGGTCTGATTCTTGGGATGGCTTTCCTCCCATTGTTTCTCAGTTTCCTAATTTGCTAAATCTCAGCTAGAGGTTCCTTGAGGCTAGTTGGCTTTCCTAATTTGCTAAATCTCAGCCAGAGGTTCCCTGAGGAGTGGCCTATTGCTGGTATGGAGGAGGAGTTTGTTGAGCTTCATAATATCCTTGTTAGTAGACATTGTAGTTCTCTTCAAGATGGGGATGTTTTCACTTGGTCTCCTAATCCTAAGGGTGTCTATTCTATTTCTTCTGGATAACAGGGGTTATTATCCCATAGGTTGGATGCTGTGGAGGTTCATTCGTGGAAGAATGTGTGGAACAAGTTTTCTTGGCCAAAGTGCAATTGCTTTATTTGGACTCTGGCGTGGAATAGATGCTTGACTTGGGATAATATTAGGAAGAGGGGGTTCTAGGGCCCTTCTATCTATGTTTTGTGTGAAGTGGAGGAGGGGGATTCTTCTCATTTGTTTTTTCGTTGTCCCTTTGCTCTGCAACTCTGGCACTCCTGGTGGGGTATTTGGAAAAGCCCATGTGTTCATGCATCCTCCCTGGTGGATTTTTGGAGTAGCTTGGGTAGGCCTCCTCCTGCCTTGGCCTCTTTCTTGCAGGATGTCTGGTATGTTGGGCCAACCTTCATTCTATGGCATATCTGGTTGGAGCGGAATTGTAGAATTTTTTGGGGCGAAAAGATGTTATTACAACAAGTTTGGCAAAGAATTTTGGGTATGATTTAGGAGATAGTGGAGGCTAAGTGTGAAGTGGTGTTCCCTTTGGTGAAAGGGGATACTGAGATGGTGGATAGAATGGGGATTCAGGGTTTGTCTTTGGCATCTACTTGTGTCAGGCGTCAAAGGAGGGTGAAAAAGAAAGTTCAGAGGATGGGAAGATAGCTGCCCCCTCCGTTTGGCATTTTGAGGATTAACACCGATGGCTCCCCAAGAGGAAATCTTGGGCCTGCTAGGATTGGTGGTATTGGTAGGGATTGTTCGGGCTTTGTGATTTTCTTATTTTCTACTCATGAAGGGATGCAGACTGTCAACCTTATGGAAGGTTTGGCGATCCTCTATGCTTTGGAAAGAGCTTATGCTTTGGGGTGGTGCAAGGTTATTTGTGAATCTGATTCACAAGTTTTAGTTAATTTGATCAATGATCAGAGAGTGTCTGAGGTGAGCTGGCAATTGGCTACGATGGTGCAGCAGGTCCTTCAGATTAGCTCTTTGATGGAGATGGTGTCTTTCGTCCATATTCTGAGGGAGTGGAATAGGGCAGTAGATTGTTTGGCCAAGTGGGCTTCTGAGCATTTAGATGGTTGGAAGATTGATGAGTGGGCGCAGATCTCCCCTGAGCTCCGTCATGATTTGGAAAGGATTCTTGCCGAAGATAAAACTAATTATGACTTAGGTTGATGCTAGTTCTTGCAGGTTCTTGGGGCTTTGGCCCTTTGGGTTTTTTGTAATGCTCTTTCTTGATTTTCAATAAAGTTTTTACCCCTTTTCTTAAAAAATAAAATAATAGATTTTATTGAAAACTAGAAGCAGTAGAGATAATAAAGACAATTTTTTTGAATCTTTTTATGAAAAATCTGACAAATGGATTTTGTAGAGAATGTTATTTTGAGAAGACCCAGGTCGTCCTTTTTTCAAAAAATTATTTTTTCACCAACAAGCAAGAACCCCAAAAAAATAGAATCTACGAAACAATTGTTTTGGAAAATCGAAAATATCAGTTTTATAGGTGTTTGTGTGCTAAATAGACCCAGATCGTTCCTTTTTTGAAAAAATAAGTTCTTGAAAAAGATAGATTTTTTTGAAAAGTAGAAGCAATAGAGCTAACATAAGAAAACTTTTTGAATCTTTTTATCAAAATTGGGATAAATGGGTTTTGTAAACAATGCAATTCTTAGTAGACCCATATCCTCCTTTTTTCAAAAAACTAATATTTGACCAACATGCAAGAACCCCTCAAAAATCTAATCTACGAAACAATTTTTTTTGGGAAAATAAAAAATTTGGGTTTTATAGGTACTTGTGTCCTCAAGAGACCCAGATCGTCCGATTTTTCAAAAACTAAGTTATTCTGAGTAAATTCAGATCGTCTTTTTCTCGAAAAACTAATTTTTCACCAAAATGCAAGGACCCCTCAAAAATAGAATCCACCACACAATTTTTCTTTTGGGAAAATCAAAATATGGGTTTTATATTGTTTTAATGCTAAAGAGACCTAGATCGTCCAATTTTTGAAAAGATAAGTTCTTTTTGAAGAGGATTGATTTTTTTTAGAAGTAAATAAACTTTGGTTGTCTATTATGTACGCATATATTCTATTGTCTTTCACGAACGTTCATTTTTTCTTGAGTTATAGCCGCATTTCAGATTCTACTTGTTTTTGAGTTTTCGTGGGCCATCGATCAACTTTGGTGACTATGATTGAGGATTGCAATGTAGTTGTCCATTCTGTCCACATTTTCTATTTCCTTTTGTGAACCTTCATTTTCTTTGAGTTATAGCCGCATTTAAAAAATACGTGTACAAAATGGACAACTACAGTGCAATCCACAATCGTAGTCACCAAAGTTGATCGATGGTTCATGAAAACTCAAAAAAGAGCAATTTCCTAAGTGCGGTTATAACTCAACAAAAAATGAAGGTTCGTTAATGGTGATAGAAAATACGCGTATAGAATGCACAACTATAGTGTAATCCACAATCGTAGTCACCAAAGTTGATCGATGGCCCACGAAAACTCAAACACAAGTGTTTTCTTAAATGCGACTATAACTTAACAAAAAATGAAGGTTCGCGAAAGGAAATTAAAAATATACATACAAAATGCACAAGTACAATAAAATCCAGAGTCCTAGTCACCAAAGTTGATTGATGGCCCACAAAAACTCAAATACGAGCGGTTTCCTATATTAGAATATAACTCAATAAGAAAATGAAGGTTCACATAAGGTTATAGAAACTATTCGTACAAAATGGACAACTACAGTGCAATGCACAATCATATTCACGAAAATTGATCGATGGCCCACAAAAACTCAAACACAAGCGGTTTCGTAAGTGAAGCTATAACTCAACGAAAAATGAAGGTTCACGAAAAGTGAAAGAAAATACATGTATAAAATTTACAACTACAATGTAATCCACAATCGTAGTCACTAAAGTTCATCGATAGCCTACAAAAACTCAAACACAACCATTTTCCTAAATTATAACTCAACAAAAAATGAAGGTTCATCAAAAGTGATTAAAAATATGGTTACAAAATGTACAACTATAGTACAATCCACAATCGCAGTCACCAAAGTTCATTGATGGCCCACAAAAACTCAAACATGAGCAGTTTCCTAAATGCGGCTATATCTCAACAAAATATGAAGGTTCGTGAAAGGAAATAGAAAATACACATATAGGATGCAAAACTAAAGTGTAATCCACAAACGTAGTCACCAAATTTGATAGATGGCCAATGAAAACTCAAACTCGAGCGGTTTCCTAGGTGCGGCTATAACTCAAAAAAAAATTAAGGTTCACGAAAGGTGATAGAAAATATGCGTATAGAATGGACAACTACAGTGCACTTCACAATCATATTCACCAAAGTTGATCAATAGTGTACGAAAACTCAATGAACAATGAAGGTTAGCGAAAGGCGATAGAAAATACGTGTACAGATTGGACAACTACAGTGTAATCCACAATCATAGTCACCAAAGTTGACCGATAGCCCATGAAAACTCAAACACGAGCATTTTACTAAGTGGGGTTTTAACTCAACAAATTTCTTTTGGGAAAATAAAAAATATTGGTTTTATTCACGTGTATAGGATTTTTCATAGAAAGATTCAAAACAATTGCCTTTGTTACCTCTACTACTTCTACTCAAAAAATTCTATCTTTTTCAAGAAAAACTTATTTTTTAGAAAAACGGATGATTTGGGTCTCTTCAGCACACGAGCACCTATAAAACCAATATTTTCGATTTTCCTAAAACAATTGTTTCGTAGATTCTATTTTTGAGGGGTTTTTGCAAGTTGGTGAAAATTTTATTTTTTTGGAAAAAAAAAAATATGAGTCCACTCAAAACGACATTCTCTACAAAACCCATTTCTTAGATATTTCATAAAAAGATTCAAAAAATTTGCCTCTGTTACCTCTATTGCTTCTACTTTTAAAAAAAAACTATCTTTTCAAAAACAACTTATTTTTAATGAAAAACAGATGATCTGGGTCTCCTTAGCTCTTGAGCACGTATAAAACCCATATTTTCGATTTTCCCAAATAAAATTGTTTCGTAGATTCAATTTTTGAGGGTTTCTTGCATGTTGGTGAGAAATTAGTTTTTAGAAAAGAGGACGATCTTATTCAGAACGACATTCTCTACAAAACCCATTTCTCAGACTTTTCATAAAAAAGATTTTAAAAAATTTCCTCTCTTACCTCTATTGCTTCTACTTTTCAAAAAAGTCTATATTTTTGAAGAAAAACTTATTTTTTCAAAAAACGGACAATTTGGGTCTCTTCAACACATGAGCAACTATAAAACCCATATTTTTTATTTTCCCTAAAAAAATTCTTTCATAGATTCTATTTTCATGGTTCTTTAGATGTTGGTGTAAATTTAGATTTTTTCAAAAGTGGATCGATCCGTTCATCTGTGAATCCATTCTCTACAAGCTCATTTCAGATTTCATAAAAGTATTTTGTAACCTTGGTTTCTATTACCTCTAATTACTCCTTTTCAAAAATATCTTATCCTTTTCTGCTAAGAATTCAACTTTAATTTTTCAAAGTTAACGAAAGATGCAGGTCTCTTTAGCTATCAATTCAAAGATCTATAAACCCATATATTTTATTTTCCCAAAAAAAAGCGACAATCTAGGTCTACTCAGAACGACATTCCCTACAAAACCCATTTATCAAATTTTTCATCAAAAGATTCAAAAAAATTGTCTTTGTTATTTGTACTACTATTTTTGAAAAAAAAAACTATCTTTTTGAAGAACAAACATTTTTTTGGAAAAACGGACGATCTGGGTCTTTTTAGCACATGGGCACCTATAAAACCCACATTTTTAATTTTCGCAAAAAAAATTGTCTCGTAGATTCTATTTTTGAGTGGTTCTTGCAAGTTGGTGAAAATTTAGTTTTTTGAAAAAAGGACAATTTGGGTCTTCTTATTAGCATACCATTCTCAAAAAAACCTATTTCTTAGATTTTTCATCATAAGATTTAAAAAAAATTCCTCTGTTACCTCTACTACTTCTACTTTAAAAAGAAAACACAATTTTCAAGAACTTATTTTTTCAAAAAACGGACGATCTGGGTCTTTCAGCACATGAGCACCTATAAAACCCATATTTTCGATTTTCCCAAAAATAAATTGTATTGTACATTCTATTTTTGACGGGTTCTTGCAAATTGCTGAAAAATAAGTTTTTCGAAAAAAAGACGATCTGGGTCTACTTAGATTCAAAAAGATTGCCTCTACTGCTTCTACTTCTCAAAAAAAATTATCTTTTTCAAGAACAACTGATCTTTTCAAAAAACGGACAATCTAGGTCTCTTTAGCACACGAGCACTTATAAAACCCATATTTTTTATTTTCCTTAAAAAAATTGTTTTGTAGATTCTATTTTTGTGGGGTTCTTGCATGTTGGTGAAAATTACTTTTTCGAAAAAAGGACGATCTGGGTTTATTCATAACGACATTCTCTATAAAACACATTTCTCAGATTTTTCATAAAAAGATTCAAACCATTTGCTTTTGTTACCTCTACTGTGTGTACTTCTCAAAAAGATCTATTTTTTTCAAAAAATGGATGATCTGGGTCTCTTTAGCATACGAGCACCTATAAAACCCATACTTTGATTTTCCAAAAAAAAAATTGTTTCGTGGATTCTATTTTTGAGGGGTTCTTGCAAGTTGGTGAAAAATTAATTTTTCAAAAAACTGACAATCTGGATTTACTCAGAATGACATTCTCTACAAAACCCATTTCTCATATTTTTCATAAAGATTAAAATTTTTTGCCTCTGTTACCTCTACTGATTCTATCTAATTTTCAAAAAAATCTATATTTTTTAAAAACTAATTATTTTTTCAAAAAACAGACGATCTAAATCTCTTCAACACACAAGCACCTATAAAACCCATATTTCTTATTTTCCCAAAAAAAAATTGTTTCGTAGATTCTATTTTTTAGGGGTTCTTGTATGTTGGTGGAAAACTAGTTTTTCGAAAAAAAGACGATATGGGTTTACTTAGAACAACATTCTCTACAAAACCCATTTCTCAGATTTTTATAAAAAGGATTCAGACAAATTTCCTCTATTACCTCTACTGCTTCTACTTTTCAAAAAAATCTATCTTTTTCAAAGAACAACTTTAAAAAAATAAAAATGAACGATTTGGGTCTCTTTAGCATACGAGTACCTATAAAACCGATAGTTTTTATTTTCCCAAAAAAAAATGTTTCATAGATTCTATATTTGAGTGGTTCTTGCCTGTTAGTGAAAAATAAGTTTTTCGAGAAAAGGACAATCTAGGTCTCTTTAGCACACGACCACCTATAAAACCTATATTTTCTATTTTCCAAAAAAAATAGTTTCATCGATTCTAGTTTTTAGAGGTTCTTACATGTTGGTTAAAAAATAGTTTTCGAAAAAAAGACAATCTAAGTCTACTCAAAACGACATTCTCTACAAAATGCATGTCAGATTTTTCATAAAAAGATTTTGCATGTTAGTGAAAAAAAAAATTCGAAAAAAGGACGATCTGGGTCTCTTTAGCACACGAGCACCTATAAAACCTATAATTTCTATTTTCCAAAAAAAATAGTTTCATAGATTCTATTTTTTAGAGGTTCTTACATGTTGGTTAAAAAATAGTTTTTCGAAAAAAAGACAATTTGAGTCTACTCAGATAAACATTCTCTACAAAATGCATTTGTTAGATTTTTCATAAAAAAGATTCAAAAAAATTGTCTCTGTTATCTCTAATACTTCTACTTTTCAAAAAATAGACGATTTGGGTATTTTTAGCACATAGGCTCCCATAAAACTCATATTTTAGATTTTCCCAAAAAAGTTTCCTAGATTCTATTTTTGAGGGGTTCTTGCATGTTGGTGAAAAATTAGTTTTTCGAAAAGAGGATGATCTGGTTCTTCTCAGAAGGATAGTCTATACAAAACCCATTTCTTAAATTTTTCATAAAAAGATTCAAAAAAATTACCTCTGTTACCGCTACTACATCTACTTTTCAAATAAAATTCTTCTTCAAGAACAACTTATTTTTTCAAAAAACAGACGATTTGGGTCTCTCGAGCTCACGAGCACCTATGAAACCCATATTTAAATTTTACCAAAAAAAATTATTTCATGGATTCTATTTTTGAGGAGTTCTTGCATGTTGGTGGAAAATTAGCTTTTCAAAAAATACACGATATGGGTCTAATCATTATAAAATTCTCTACAAAACCCATTTCTCAGATTTTTCATAAAAAGATTTTAAAAAGTTTCCTCTATTACCTCTACTACTACTTTTCAAAAAAATGAATCTTTTTGAAGAACTTATTTCTTCAAAAAATGGACGATTTGGGTCTTTTAGCACATGAGCACCTATAAAACCCATGTTTTCAATTTTCCCAAAGATAAATTGTTTCGTAGATTCTATTTATGAAGGGATCTTGCATGTTTGTGAAAAAATTGTTTTTCAAAAAAAAAGGACAATCTGGGTCTCCTCAAAACGACATCCTCTACAAAACCTATTTCTCAGATTTTTCATAAAAAGATTACATTTTTTTTCCTCTATTACCTCTATTTTTTAGGGGTTCTTGCATGTTGGTGAAAATAAGTGTATATAATGCACACTTAAAGTGTAATCCATAATATTAGTCACCAAAGTTTATTGATGGCCCACAAAAACTCAAACATGAGCAGCTTCAAAAATGCGGCTATAACCTTAAAAAAATGAAGGTTCGCAAAAGGTGATAGAAAATACGCATATAGAATGCACAACTACAATGTAATACACAAGCGTACTCACCAAAGTTGATCAATGGCCCACGAAAACTCAAACACAAACATTTTACTAAATGCGTCTATAAGTCAAAAAAAATCAAGGATCGGGAAAGGCAATTAAAAATATGCGTACAAAATGCAGAGCTACAGTACAATCCACAATCGTAGTCACCAAAGTTGATTGATGGCACATGAAAACTCAAACATGAGCGGTTTCCTAAATGTGGCTATAACTGAACAAAAAATGAATGTTCGCAAAAGGTGATAGAAAATATGCATACAGAAGGGACATCTACAATAGAATCCACAATTGTAGTCACCACACTTGATTGATAGCCCACGAAAACTCAAATACGAGTGGTTTCCTAAGTGTGGCTATAACTAAAAAAAAAAATCAAGGTTCGCAAAAGGTAATAGAAAGTACCCATATAGAATGCACAACTACAGTGTAATCCACTATTGTAGTCATTGAAGTTAATTGATGGCCCATGAAAACTCAAACACAAGCGTTTTCCAAAATGCAGTTATAACTCAACAAAAAATAAAGCTTCATGAAAGGTGAATAAAAATATCCATACAAAATGCATAAATACAATACAATCCACAATCGTAGTCATAAAAGTTGATTGATGGCCCACAAAAACTCAAACACGTGCGGTTTCCTAAATGCAGCTATAACTCAACAAAAAATGAAGGTTCGCAAAAGGCAATAGCAAATACCTGTATATAATGCACAACTATAGTGTGATCCACAATCGTAGTTGCCAAAGTTGATTGATGGCCCACGATAACTCAAAAATGAGCATTTTTCTAAATGTGGCTATAACTAAAAAAAAATGAAGGTTCAGGAAAGGCGATTAAAAATATGTATATAGAATGCACAACGATAGTACAATCCAATATCGTAATCACCAAAGTTGATCGATAGCCCACAAAAACTCAAACATGAGCAGTTTCATAAATGCGGCTATAACTCAACAAAAAATAAAGGTTCGCAAAAGGCAATAGAAGATACATGTATAGAATGCACAACAACAGTGTAATCCACAATCGTAGTCACCAAAGTTGATCGATGCCACACAAAAATTTAAACACGAGCATTTTTCTACATGCAGCGCCATAACTTAACAAAAAATGAAGGTTCGTGAAAATTAATTAAAAATATGCGTACAAAATGCACAACTACAGTACAATCCACAATCATAGTCACCAAAGTTGATTGATCACCCACAAAAATTCAAACATGAGTGGTTTCCTAAATATCGTTATAACTCAAAAAAAAATGAAGGTTTGTGAAAAGCGATGATCGATGGTTCATGAAAACTCAAACTTGGGTGGTTTCCTAAATGTGGCTATAACTCAATAAAACACAAAGATTCATGAAAGGCAATAGATAATATGCGTATAGAATGGACAACTATAGTGTAATCCACAATCGTAGACACAAAAGTTGATGCCCACGAAAACTCAAACACAAGTGGTTTCCTAATTGCAGCTATAACTTAATGAAAAAGGAAGGTTTACAAAAGGTGATAGAAAATAGACATATAGAATGCACAACTACAATGTAATCTATATTCATAGTCAACAAACTCAATCAATGGCCCACAAAAAATCAAATACAAGCATTTTCCAAAACACGGCTATAACTCAACAAAAAATGAAGGTTCGTGAAAGGTGATACAAAATACATGTATAGAATGCACAACTACAGTGTAATCCACAATCATAGTCACCAAAGTTGATCGATGGCCCATGAAACCTCAAACACAAGCGTTTCCTAAAAGTGGCTATATCTTAACTAAAATTGAAGGTTCACGAAAGGTGATAGAAAATACACGTACATAATGAACAACTACAGTGCAATCTACTAGCGTAGTCACCAAAGTTTATCAATGGCTCACGAAAACTCAAACATAAGCATTTTCCTAAGTGCAACTATAACTCAACGAAAAAATGAAGATTCACGAAAGGCGATAGAAAATACGTATATAAAATGCACAACTATAGTGTAGTCCAGATCCGTAGTCACCAAAGTTCATCGATGCCCC
>VDFB02103237.1:140438-186662 GCA_007258455.2 Sequoia sempervirens | reverse complement strand
ACATAGATAATGAGAAGGAATGGGAAAATCAAGTGGGAAATGCATGTATTTTGCTACAAGTTGAAAATTCACAAGTTATAAAAAGATTTTTTCTTGATTTTATACAAGATATAGAGTATCAAACTGTTAATTTTTCTCTCTGATAGCAATATAAATAGTGATATAGGTCTAACAAAATGCAAAGTGAAGACAGGGCCGAAGACATGAAGATTTTCAGAGGAGGAGAAAGCAGAGAAATGGACACAGTCGTTTATGGAAATGGACCAGTGTTGGAGGAAGGTAGAGTATGGTCACATCAGACAAAATATGTGCAATCAATCTCTAATGAGTTTGTTTTCATACATATGAGCCGAGTTATTGGTAAGTACACTTTTGAGTTTATGATTATTAAACACAAAAAATGTAAGATAATTCATTGTTATAGTAGAACATTGGAAATTTTGTTAGATTAATTTAAAGATAAACCTGTTGTAATTTGTACCAAAATTGTAGAAGAAATAGTTGTAGAAATTGAAATAAATTACTTGATTAGGGTTAATCTTTTGTTATGTTAGAGTTAGGGTAGTTCAGGTTAGTTTGCTTTTTGTAGGGTTTTGTTTTGTTTTTTTCTTTTGTCTAGCCTCTGTATTAGAAAATTCTACATAAACCTATCTTTCACATGAGAGTTAATTCAAACATTTGTAAAATTGAACTGTGAAATGTAAAATGGTAAAACCATACACAATAAATTAAATTTTTAAAGCGCACCAAAAGGATATATGTGTGTGTGTGTGTGTGTGTGTATTATGTATATACATGAGATATCAAAAAACCTTGCTTCAAAATATCAAAAAGGTCAAAAAATAGTGAGCAAAGTTGCGGACAGTAGTAGCTATTTAGTCGATGTGGGATGCATCTTCTATTAAGGCTAAATACCCTATATAGGTGAGTTCCCGGTGAACTTCAAAGTCTTGAATATGGAGATCAGTAAGAAAAGGCCAAAGTGGAACCACTTCCCCATGTTCCAAGAACCAAGGAATATCATCCATGGAGGGAATTCCAATGGTTGGATGTGCAACAGATAAAATTGTGTCCAGATTCTCTAGAAATTCAGGCTTCACTATCAAGTTGGCAGTCAAGTGAAGATCTTCAACAAGTAACCCAATATCTAGAAGCGACACTACAAAGTGAGAAGCCACATCAGAATAGAAGTGAAAGTAGCAGCTAGATTCAACATACATTTCCCTGAGGATTAAGCACAAGTTTCGCACAGTGAAACTAGAAGTCCTAATGAAGAAAACCTTCTCAAGCCTTTGCGGTGTGATGCTCCCTAAGAACAAATTCTGTCAGTGAGAAAAACCTAAGTAAATTGGAGTGTCCATGGCCAAGAAGCAAATGCAAATGCATAGAGAAAAAATATAGAAATAAGACAAGAAAGCTAGAAAGGAAAAGTGTGAAGAATTCGAGAAGAAATGCAGCATTTGTAGAGAGTCGTAAGAAAGTTGCGGTACATAATTTCCTTGAGTGAATTTTTTTTTTGGAAATCGCAAGCAAGGTGGCAACTGGATAATTATCTTCAGAGATAAAGGTTACATCAAATTAATTCTTTGCACATATATTTGGTGATAAATTGGGTCAAATTTGAGCAGTACGAAGATTGCAAATCAAGCAAGTCAAAGATTTCAAAATTAATAGTGGTCATTTCATTTTTTTAAGAGTTGTATTAATTATGGAGGTGATTATGTGTGTGGAAGATAAAGGAAAATGAAGCTAGAATGGAAGTACACGTCATCACTTGAGTAAGTTGAGAGAATAATACGTGTGGGATAAGGCATACAAATTTAATGCAGTATAATGTGATCGTGTTTCAAGGTAATCATGACATTTCTGATCCATTATTGAAGTGCAGCGTCATCAAATCAAAATTGCTAGTATGAATTTTAGTAGTTTCCATAAAATTTAGTCAGAAGGGTGGTAACTAATGTTTCTAAATTTAGATTTATATTTGGTGATTAAGTTTTCTATTGCTAAATTTTAATTTATGCATATTTTCTAGCATATAACAGGTTGCAGTTAGCTGGGATTTGGCATAAATTAGTGAAATTTAGCTAGAAACACACACTTACAGGAAATTATTAAATGAGTTTTTGGGAAGTAAATTAATTAAGGGATTTGCATTGAATGAAAAATCAAAATATAACATTTCCTACCACTATAATTCCCAACCTAATAGTGGGGCTTGATTGCTTGCAAGTTGATAAAAGAGCTATCATTAAAATATCAAAAGAGAAAAATGAGCTATCATTGCTATATCTAAACAAAAAAAAAAGGATATCAACTCTTTAGGTTATCCAAATAAATCTATCGTGGCTATAGACGCCTAAGTGATAGTAGAGCTATGTTCGGGGGAATTACAGAGATAACCTTGTCGGGGCTATGGACGTTTGACTGGTAGCAAGGCTCTATCCCTGGTTGGCTTTGAAGGATTACTATACTATGTAGTTCAATGTTAATGAATTGATTCTTTTCACTGAGTTCGAAAAAATGGAATTAATCAGAGCACACATGGATGTTTTTGGTGGAGTTTTACTTTTGATGCCATAATCTAGGTAAAGGAAAAGGCTATTGTTTTAAAATATCTATAAATTTTATAATTTGCAACTAGTGATTTAATTTCAAATTTGGTTTAAATTTTGTTTTATTGGTTGCAAGTTGTGTGGTCTCACAACACGCCCTGGAAAGAATGAAAGACTTGGGGAACCAAGTGAAAAAATAACTCTTATGGAAGGAGCTAGCAAATTGAAAGATCACCGGAAGTGAAGAGCAAAGAGAAATCTTTAATATAAAAGTACTTCGTAATGTAAGTGTTTCGGGCACCAGATACCGAGTACCGAAAGCATTTGAAAAGACAAAAGGTAATGCTAGTTTGAATGAAAGGATCTAGTCCGGTAAGATGGAATTCCGATATAACCGAAGTCTAAGAAAGTTCTTAGGTAAAGCTGAATACTGGGTACCGGGTACCGGGTTGCAATGTGAAATGAAATTTTAAAATTTTGAGATTATCTAATGATTCTGGTAATTCAGTGTATATGTGAGGATTTATGATATGCTAAAAAGCATGTTATTTACAAGATTTTGTACTAACATTTGGATAATGTTTTTATTTACATGAGATGTTATGAATGTTTTCTTTCTTTTAAAGGGATTTAATGTGTGGAATTTGTGATTGTAGGAGATATAGATTGCGATGCAAAGTTCAGATATGGATGGTCAGGAAAATTTGAATCACAAATAGAATTACGTTCGAGTTGGTCTACTTATTCCAAGAGATTATAAGGCAGAGGGCTTTGAGTCCACCAAAATACTAGAGATCCTCATATTGTACTTGTGGTGGAAAATATTTTCAATCTATGGGAGAACTCATTCCTGAGAGTAGCCGAACCGGAGCCAAGCGATCTATGGAGGCAAAAATTCCACTTATTCATTCTGAATGTATGGGAAGTTCCTACACACTATCCTGATTTGAAGTATCATCCTAGCGATGATTAAAGATTAACACCTGAAGAGCTTCAATGTGTAATTAGAGTTGACTTTCGTTGACTTCGATTGCAATTCTCCTATTGGTCACTACATTCCACATTCCTTGATGTGATTGGTCCCTTGGATTTCCTCTCATGTATTTTTCCTATCCTTTCTGAGCCTTGTGTTCTATAAAAGGCCAGAGGATCCTTTTTTTATTTTAAGTTTAGAATTTGTGGATGTTAGAAGAGCATACAACTTTTCCAAGTTTTGTTCTTTTTTCTTGTTTTCTAAACCATTCTAACGTAAAGCTTTGTATGCACATAGACATTGATTAATATCAGAGCCAACTAGATAGCTACCTATCTCATGAATTTTTTGTAGCTGATTTTGTTAGTTCAGTCGAACAAGACTATATGTTGCATTGTTTAAGGGTGCATACAAAACCTACTTAGTGTCTAGAAATGAAACCCCTCTCTTGAAAAGCTTGCACTATTTTATATGTAGTTGTAAAGCAATCTAGTGAAGTATAAAGCAGTTTGCTCTATTTTAATTGATTCTTTCGGGCATCCATGGAGAATAACCAGGAGAAACTTTTAATTTTCTATATTTTAGGCTTTATTTTAGAGTAGATGTTTAAATGTGTGAAAATGTTCCAAAATTTGAATGAATGGATGGTATTTTATTAAAAATATTTTGTTTTCCATGAAATTTCTAAATGCTTAATGCTAAATATACTTAAGTGATAGCAAGGAATTTGTGATGTTCATGAAATAATATTGAAAATATTTTGATTTCATGATGCTTGTCTTTATGATACAATTGATAATTCAATGGCTAAAATATTTAATCCAAAATAGTAGTCCCTTTGAGATTAACAACAAATATCACATCAGTTCCCGAGAGTGACACTAGTGCAATCATGACCTAGTTATTGGAGACTTGGGATTGAATTAAAGCCAATCCTTTCCTGTTAAAGTAGAAATCCCCTTTAGGCTATCTTTGTTCCATATCTTTCAAGAAGGATAGGCTCTTTGTGGTCTTGTCTGTGAAGAATTTATTTTTCATGTTTGTTACAAGTAAAATCGTCATCAACTGGTAGGATGTGTTGATGACCAAAAGAGCACATGTGGTGGTGCAGTCTTTCTTGGTGATATTTTGGTGTCCTAATTGAGTAAGAAACAAGAATTAGTTTAGAGTATATCTATAGCAGAAGCAAAATATATTGCTATAACATCATGTAGTACTTGGGTGCTTTACATGAAGCATAATTTGAAGGAGATGAAGGTTGACTTTGAATAACCTATCACTATTCTTTGTGATAATACCAATACAATTAATATTTCAAAGAATATGGTGATGCACTCAAGAAAAAAACATATTGAAATCAATTATCATTTCTTAAGGGAGAAGGTTGCAGAGAATGAAGTAAGATTGGAATATGTGTATACAAAGGAGCAAGTCATAGATATATTCATGAAGCCACTTCCTAAGGAGACACTTTATTTTCTCCGACAAAAGTTGGGAGTTGTTGCTCCCTCCTCTTGAATCAAGAGGAAGCATGGGGTGAGCAGGAGCTTGGTCTCCCTATCGCAAGAAGGATTGGTGGTCTTGTAGAGTATTTTCAAAAGTTGTGAAGGTCGGACTCAAGGAGAGCCTATCTAGGGAAATTTTTTTTGGATAGTGCAATGTATCGATAAAAATGAAAAAGGTTACAAAAATGTTGTATGTTCACAAGGTGAGTTAGTGTATGTCAACATAGGTATTGTTGACCCTTTTCTATTAAGTGAAAGGGGGAGAAAGTGGTCTCAAAATGCATAATTTCTTAGAAAGAATAATGTGAGAAAGTGGTCTTAGAATGTTGAATTGCTCACAAAGTATAATGATCTCAGAATGTCACATCCTTCATATGGGGAGAAAATCCTATAGCGAAGAAATCATTTAGACATGTTTGGTGGTCCCAACATTTTATTGTTTGGAATCAATGACAAAGGGGGAGATTGTTGAACATAGGTTGTCATTGATGTCAAAGGATTGTCAAAGGTTGCTGATAGTTGTTTTCAAAGGGTTTCAAGGTTGCAAAAGATGAAAGAGATAGTAGGAGTAATATAATTTCCATTTGACTTAAAGTTCCAGAAGCATGTTGTTTATTAGTGTGTAGATTGCCTAATCAATCATATCCTATATCAAGTAACATGTACATTAAGTTTCATCAAGATGTTACTACCTTTAGATAGTTGTTGTGTTTATTATAACATGCTCGGTATGCAATAAGTATGAGTGTGGTGGTCCCGAAGTCAGTTCAAGGATATCTTTTGGGTAGAGAGATTTCTAAATATGGTTGGAATTTCTTTCAGAAATGCATGTTTTCTTTGTGGTTTGGAAGGAGAGTATTCCTACACATTTTTTTATCAATTTCTTAAGTTTCTAGATGATATGTTTAGGGTGTAAGAATTTTGAAGTGTCAGAAGGTTCTCTATTCCTGTTTAAAGTTCAAGGTGTGTGTGGTAATGACTAGTAGCGTACAAAATTAAAATCTTGCATGTGGAGTGAGGATAGGACCCACTTAAGGTTCCTATGGTGGTGCACGACATTAAGGTCTTTTTGTGGCAAGAAATTTGTGTTTGGACCATTTTATTACATTTTTCAAGTAATTTAAATTTAGGTTCACCTAATGTCATCTTGGTTTTGTGCGGATCCTTGGCCAACATGGAAGAGTGTTAATGTAATGTCATGTATAATATTTCAAATGTTTAGATGCATCAAATGTGAGTGAGTGGTATGATGTATTTGATGTATTAGTTGTGATCAAGTAAGGTAATTTCAAGTACAAAATTATGAAGAAAAGAGGGAGCGACAGTATGAGAAGATCATTCTCAATGTGGAAGAGTTTCAGCTATGAATCTGGTACATATCAGAGTTATATTTGAAATTTTCCAAATTATCTCTATATTCTAATAAGACTAGTGTTCTACCTATTGTATTGTTCTAGTAGGGATTGGTTTCTCTTTCTGGTAGGGATTGTTTCTTAAGTTAGGTTGGTGCCTACAAATTCAATAGGGGATTGGTGTCTTCGATAGGTTATTACCTACTTCATGTTGTACTCTCACTTATTATATTTTTGCATTGTCAGGATTGATTTGGGCAGTAGTTCTAAGCAACTATTCTCTCCATGATTTTTCCATCTTGGGTTTCCACGTATATTTGGTGTTACCTTGTGTTGTGTTTGCTTGTATGGTTAACTTCTCTTCATGTTGAAAAACTATACTACAATAGAAAAAATTCAAGTTGCATGATCTAGTAAGTAGTGTTGAAGTTGGGAATATTGAATTAAGTACATCTACTAATTCAGCCCCCCTCTCAGTAGATTGTGTGCCCTTCCAATACCACATTAAGATTCTACATAAGACTACATGATTTCATATCCTATACATTCATTGTTTAGAGTAATTGACTTGGCATCCTAATGGGTTTTTATCCAAGGAAGATCCTCTAACTATTGCATTGAAATGTTATATTGCAAAATCAAGTGATAATTAGGACATATTTTCAATAGTGTGTAAAATTATGATATTTATATCAAGATTCGATTTCATAGTTTTTTATTAAAGTTAATTGGCCCTTTATTTTTGGGTGATAATTAACATGAACCCATATATCATGAGAATGACTAGTCAACATAGTACTTACTGCATCTAGTTGATGCTTGCAAGAGTGAAAGATTGGACCTTCCTAGAAATTCACCACAATGCTACTACAACTCAAGCACACTTAACCATGGAGTTTCCTTCGTGTTTAAGGAAAAATTTCTAGAAGACTAACAATTATCATAGATCAAATTAATGCGAAAGGGAAAAAATTTCACAATTACACATGATAGAACTATATATATCGAAATAACTGAAAAGAGAAATATAATATTACTAATTATGACACACTTAATTGATATATCACATCAAATTCAAATCTAAATACCTTATTAATTTATTTAAGTTATAACTATTTAATTCAAAATATTTGACAATCAAAACTCGTGTTCCTAACATATTTATTTGTCAAATAGTTATTTAATTAATTAATCTTAAAATTTATTAAAAATATTTATTTCCATTAAATTTACAATTTAATAATTTAAAAAAAACCAAAAAACACCTAACAACTTTTTCTTTTTTCATAATCAAACTCCCTCATCAAACATAAATATTAAAAATAAAAAATAAAAATTCAGAAACATGTTTTCAAATTTGTTTTAAAAGAGAGAACCAAAAAAAAAATTTAATAATTAATATTTTTAATACCTCAAACTTAATTTATCAAACATTAAATATTAATTATTTTATAAAAACAAAAACTTAAGATCATGCAGACCCTCTACCTGCTTCCCTCCCGTTTGGCAATGTGTAAGTTTTTCCGCACAAGTCTAAATATAGGCACCAAAATAGTGGGTACGGATTCTTGTTGTTGGTGTTGGAAAATATTTTTAAAGGCCCAATTGCACGATGTTCAGCTTTGACGACAGAAATGTAACAAATTTTTAAGCAAGCATGCATGTTCCGAAAACTATATTCTATTGCGCTTCAAATGCTGCCCAGCTACGAAAAGCCAAAGAATGACCTCACAGACGTGTTCTTCTAAAAACAGTTCTAATTCCTCACTGATATAAAATGTATAGAACTGTTTAATTAATCTAATCTCCTCATGTTGTTCAAAGGAATCCTAATTACAGGAGGTTTATCTACTTGCTAGTCTAAATTATAAGACTTAACATCGTCAGTTCAATCAATTTTTATATGGGCTATCATGTCTTTGTCCATCTTGAAATAAAAATGAATGAACTAAAGTCAATCTGAACAGCTCATTCTTGACGGCTTCAACTCCTAAGCATCGCCCTTCTCGACAAGGGACTCGACACTTCGCACAATACCAGCTGTACCGGTCAATTCCAGAGAATTGTTCTGAGCGGCAGAGTACGACTGATTAATTAAGAAAATTTCCAAACGATGGACGGTTCGGACGCGTTCCGCTTGACTGGGTCGCTCACGCGGAAAAATAAGGCTTTTTTCAATACATCAGTACATATAAAAACGCTGCCCCACAACCTCATGAAATCACTCCGCTGCACTGCACCGCACTGCAGCAATAACAGCAATACAGCAATGGTTGTTCGGAGGGCACAGCATCTGGATACAATGGCATTTTTGGTCTCTGTGGTGCTTTCTATGGTAGCCTTGGCTGCAGCTGAGTATGAGCAATATTCATCTCCTCCACCATTATATTATTACAAATCTCCCCCTCCACCATCTCCTTCACCTCCTCCTCCATATTATTACAATTCTCCACCTCCTCCATCTCCATCCCCCCCACCTCCTTATTACTACAAGTCCCCTCCACCTCCCTCTCCCTCACCTCCTCCTCCTTATTATTACAAGTCCCCTCCACCACCATCCCCTTCTCCTCCTCCTCCATACTACTACAAGTCCCCACCTCCACCATCTCCTTCACCTCCTCCACCATACTACTATAAATCTCCACCACCACCATCTCCATCTCCTCCTCCTCCATACTACTACTAGTCTCCTCCACCACCATCTCCTTCTCCACCATCCCCATACTACTATAAGTCCCCACCACCTCCTTCCCCATCTCCTCCTCCACCATACTACTATAAATCTCCACCACCGCCATCTCCATCTCCTCCTCCTCCATACTACTACAAGTCTCCACCACCACCATCCCCCTCTTCACCACCCCCATACTACTATAAATCCCCACCACCATCTTCCCCATCTCCTCCTCCCACATACTATTATAAATCTCCACCACCACCATCTCCATCTCCTCCTCCTCCATACTACTACAAGTCTCCTCCACCACCATCCCCCTCTCCACCACCCCCATACTACTACAAATCTCCACCTCTACCATCTCCCTCACCTCCTCCTCCATATTATTACAAATCCCCTCCACCACCATCCCCTTCACCTCCACCACCATACTACTATAAATCTCCGCCACCTCCATCTCCATCACCTCCTCCTCCATACTACTACAAGTCCCCACCTCCACCATCTCCCTCTCCTCCTCCACCTTACTACTACAAGTCCCCTCCACCACCATCCCCTTCACCTCCACCACCATATTACTACAAATCTCCCCCTCCACCATCTCCATCTCCTCCTCCACCATATTATTACAAATCGCCCCCACCGCCATCTCCATCACCTCCTCCTCCATACTACTACAAGTCACCTCCACCACCATCCCCATCGCCACCTGCACCATACTACTATAAATCTCCTCCACCACCAACATATTGATTAATTGCCTCTTCCAACATTAAATGTTAGGAGGTAAGATTCTAACATATCTTATTGTCTTTTAGTAATTATCTTGTATCATTTCATTTAGAAATCTGTAAAATCTGATATGCATTCTCTCAATCCAATCCGAACATATCTGGATGTTCACAAGAATATGTTATGAAGAGCTTAACGATTTTTTCCTTCTTTTTTGTCTGCAGAACTGATGCGGCGTGTAGCTCCTAATACGCTCGGCCATTGTCTTCTGATTAGTGATACGACTATCATCAAATAAAGATTGTAAAACCTATCAAAATTTGTTTTGAAATAAGTGGGATCATGGAATTTGGGATCTGAGGCACTGCTTGGTGTAAGTAATAAGGGAAAAGCCATTGCTGATCCTTCTCTCAATTCGGAGGAAACCCCATCGGAATACCTCTTCCGCCGTTCAGGGATCTGCCTTTGATCGGCCAATTAATTTATTATTTCCCAGAGCCTAGTGAAGATGGAGACGTTTATTCGCTATTAAAATGTTTCCTGGATATTTAGTTAATTTCTTATAAATTTCCTTAATTATGTCGATTGTGCGCTATATTTGGGGGAATTGGACTTGTCTCTTTGAACGCATGTTAGTAAACGACAGTTTCAAAGTTAAAAGAGAACATTAAATAATCAATATAAATAACCATTACATAATTTGGTGGGTGTTGAGTGTTTTTATTTCAGTCTGATTGTGTATTCTATATTCACAGCTTGCTGTCCACGCATATGCTATTGGCATTGTAAATTACACTTTAATTGCTTTATATTTATGTATTTCAATATACATATCTTTATGAAAATTAAATGACTGGTTCTAAGTATTAAATTGAAAATAATAAATAAATGGTTTTCAACATTCTATTGAAATCCAATTATGTATTATTGATTTTGTAAGGAAAAACACTCCTAAATTATATGTCTTATTTATTTTGGTTTAATGGTGAAGAGTTACAGGTGTTTATTTTAGGTTAATAATATGTGGTGTATGAATGCTGATTTTTTTTGGTGTAGTATTAAAAATCATGGTGTATTTTTATTATAATTTTGGGAACTTAAATTTGATCTCATCTCTTATGGCATCAATGAAGATTGAATAAAATTCATATTATACTGGTCCTCTTTAACTGCAAGAACCAAGAGCTATCAATTCTCCCAATTTTCCATATGATTTGAACCTCACCTCATCTCTTGTGGTGTTGGGTGAAGATTGAGTAGTATCCATTATGCAATGATCTTCTTTAAAGCTATTTTTAAGGACTAAAGAGAATCCATTTTCCAAAAAAATCATAGAATTTAAACCACACCTCATCACTTATGATGTATAACCTTCCCATTCAACAAAAAATGATTTGTAGTAACTTTTTATGAACAAAATTTATTATATTGAAAAAAACTACATAAATAAAAAAAAAGAGAGTAAACATTGAAAGTAAATAGTATTTATAATTGACTATTAAAGATAAAGTGAAATTGTTAAAGCCTTTTAATTTAATGTGCAAGCGAATATGAAAAAGTTAATTAAACATTTGAGATAAAGAAGTATTATTTCATTGATATCACCATACCCTAAATTTTCTAAAGTCATTCCTCCAAAATGTCACCTCATCAAGAACTAAATGGTATCCATTTTGTTAAAATTACTTTGAGTTTGAGTGTCACCTCATCGCTTATGATGTCTAACCTTCTCATTCAACAATAATTGATTTGTAGTAAACTCTTTATGGGCCAATGATTCACACTAGTAAGATTTTAAAACTACTTTATTAAAACCAAAAATACAATTAACTAGTAGTCGCATGCACAGGCATACAACAATCAGCCGACAGGAGTGCACCGCAAATGGCTATTTAGTGGGAAAAAAGCAAGAAGCTTTTTTAGTGGAAAGGAAAGAGAAATACAAAAAATCGATAATATTTACAATTATTTAATTGAGTCAAGAAATGGAAAGCATGTTAATTAGTCACTAGGAAGTAACGTGAGGTTAGTTCATATCTCATTGGCTATGGGTGGGAGAGTACAAACCTTTTCCATGAAGATGAGAATTCGATCTATGCATCTCCACATAGAAAAATACTAGTTAAAAATTGATTAATGAAAATGTAAAATAAAACTGTAGGCCATGTTGAATGAATCTAATTAGTCACAATGTATCCATTAATTTTAATTTTAATTAAGTAATCATCAATACTTTTTATTTTATTAATATGTAATATTTAATAATTTTAGTTACAATAGTTATTAAAAATTGATTTTACTTAATAATGTTAGTGAAGGAATCCCCAAATCTCAAAGATAGAAAAAAAGCACATAGAATACAAAACTCAACCTGTATATTAGACAGTCAAGGGTCTCCTTATAAAGGAGAAATACCCAAATGCTGGAAAAAATATCATGAAAATATCATGGAAATATCTAGTCTATGTCAATGAGTCATACAACAATAAATGCCTAAGTAGGCTTAGGTCAACCTATGTGTAAGCAAGTATTAATGTATACATTGACACCCCCCCTTAAGCATAACTTAGGTGGGTATGGATAAAATGGGTCCTGACTACTAGCCTGGTGAGGTACCCATGTACAAAGTAATCTCTCATGAAATGGAGAAAAATAGAAAACTCCATGGGAAAAAACTACCCTCCAAAAGAGAGAAAAGATGCATGAAAATTATACTCGTGAAGAAGTACTACTTCTTTCACTAAGTACAATATATGATTTCCTATATATGATTTCCTCCATAAGAGAGAAAATGATAGAAGGTCTATGAGACCCCTCGATAATACATGTCCTGCTACATTAAAGTTGGATAGTTGACAGAGGATGTAGATGTAGTTCCAAGAATGCTTCACAATGTTCCTTCCCTTGGGAAGAAATGAAACCAACTAAAGATGCAGGATATCTTCCCATGTGAGAAGATGTATGTATGATCTTGAATAGAGTTGAAGCTCATCCAAGAATGATGATGATGGTGCCCATGATGTCTTTGAATGTTGCTCAGGAATCTCCAAGCCAATGCTGACATGTCACATGGGAAGAGCAATCATATCGAAAGAAGACAAGACTGATTCAACTTTATTGAAGTTGTCATAAAAAAGAAGACTAATGTCCTCAATGTGAGCTTCCATGTTAGCAATGCGGGGCTCTACGAAAAGACATGAAATTTTGGGTAGATATGCATCCCAATCAACAATGCTAGGAACACTAATATCATGTTGCAAAGAAGTGTTCGAAGCTCTCGAAGAAACAACTCTAAAATCCGATGAAGCAACAAGAGGAGGTGGAGGAATGATGATTTCCTCTATGTCAACTGGATGTTCTGTATCTGAATCATGATGCGGGATGTGAGTTGTGATCATAGCAGGATCATGCGGGAAGATAGAAACATCGGAGTCTCCATATATTTCTCAAATTTTGATCCATAATGCATGTGGACATTCAATATCCATGATGACATACAAAGAGGCATCTAGAATATGTAAACTGATTAATCCATGAATATGATCATGAATACTAAACCATTTATCCTTCTGAGGTTTTTTACCTGGTTTAGAGATAAGTCCATACAAATATGGCATGGGATTATGGAACCTGAGATGTTTCAGGGTTCCTTCACACCAAGACTTATAGTTTCCTAATTTTAGGTTGATTACAAAAGAGTAGGTTTCATATCCCATGATTACAAATATGTTAACTCCTTAAGATAATAGAAAATCAACACATTAAGAACCTCCCTAGATTAGATGACCCCCCTTTTAATATTTTTGATTTCCGCTTTGTTTGCCACTTTATTTTAGTGCATATATTTGGATACAAGAATGATGGTGAAAAAAGGAACTTTATATTTAGTGTGAAATCACCATCATTGATTAGAGTTTGAAAATATGATTTCACTCTATTGCAAATTCACATCAATAAAATTTGCATTTACAAAGTTTGGATATATCAAATATTTTAAGAAGTTTAGAGAGAGGACAATAGAGGAAAATTAAGCCCTCATGTGCAGGAAAGAACTAGGGATAAAAAACCCCATATGACCCATTTTGCCAAATTCATTGCAAAAGATTGACTTTTCTTTTACAAAATTTTAACTAAGGAAAAATATTGCACCTCCTCCATACACATCCACTTTGTCACATTCATTGTAAAAGAATGTTACTCTTTTACAAATTTTTGACTATGACTAAGATTTTCAACCACCCCTTATCACTTTCTCTTTGCCACATTCATTAAAAAAGAAGAAAATGACTCCTCTTTGATAAATTTTTAACTATAGCAAATAAAATCCTCCTTTGCCATTTTTGACAAAACCACTAATAATCTGCCCTTTTGAAAACACTTGACAAGTCATTAAAAAAACTACTAACTTTAATGTAATAGCTAGTAATTTGAATAGTGATTTACATTAAATGCAAAAAAATAAATATCTGTCCATTTTAATGGAATAAATCATTTGAAGGAGATGTGGTCTTTTCCTGGCAATGTGGACAACACAAGTGAAGTCAAGGTTGAGTAGAAAGCCTACGTGTCATTCAAACACATGATTCAAAAGAAGAATTGTTTAGCCTACTCCAAATACCTTTGCTTGCCAAGTCAAATGGGTGTAGCTGGTGTAGAAGTGGTGACGTAATGATTGCATGGAGTCTATTGAGGGGAAATTTCACCTAAATGGTAGTTTTACTACCATGTGGATGGGTGAAGACCTTTTCAAATGCTTGGAGACACCTCGCCAATGGTTGGCATTTGATGTGTGAGGATCAACTGGTGACTGCACAGATTTGAAGATGCCTCCCGTTAATACATTGGCCTAGAGAGTAGAGAAAATCGCACCATGGTAAAAAAAAAAAACTCCCACAGTTGACCTCCTTTTGTGCCTTTAACAGTTGAACAAGAGTAGAGAAACACGTCTTTGGAACTCTCAGCAAAAAATTAGACCTTTTCACTTGATGCATTAGCCTTCTTAATGCATTTTGGGAGAATGGTGTGTCTCTTGTGAATTTGTGGCTTGAATCGACCCCAAAAAGAAGCCCTTTTCAATAGGGGACACCTAAATACCATATTGAAAATCAGGAATTGACAATGAATTGGCCTTTTGACACCTCCTTTCAACCACAGATTCATTCTGCCTCTTCACAAGAAAAACTTCTTCCTCTCAACACACAATCATGCCCCACTTTGTGCTAAATCATGGCAGAGCAAAGATGCATTTGCTTCTAACTTGAATCTATCTATGAAAGGCTCTGATACCATGAAGGAATCCCCAAATCTCAAAGATAGAAAACAAGCACATAGAATGCAAAACTCAACCTATATATTAGACAGTCAAGGGTCTCCTTATAAAGGAGAAATATCCAAGTGCTAGACAAAATATCATGAAAATATCTAGAAAATATCTAGTCTATGTCAATGAGTCATACAACAATAAATGCCTAAGTAGGCTTAGGTCAACCTATGTGCAAGCAAGTATTAATGTCTACACTGACAGCTAGGAATATTGTAAATTAATTCTCAACAAATACAATTTTCTAATAAATTTATTCTTTAAAAATGATAACTAAAAAATATAAATTAAATTTAAATTTTTAAATAATTTATTTTTTAACAACAATAGTTTTGTGCCAAAATTTAAGGTATGAGATAAATTTATCTCTATATTAGTTTTATATTTATTATCCCAAGATGTACATGCATATTTTAGCTTTTCGTCTAGGTTATTCAATCAATTATTTAATTATTATTTAATTATGTTAAGATACATATGCATACAAATACAAGGATTTTTTTTAAAGAGTTATTAACCATGCCTTTAATTTCTAATATTGCATTAAAAAGTATTGTTTAAAAAAGGTAGTCGATAACTTTGGGTATCACATTTTTGAAGAAAGAAAGATGTTTAATATTGGATACTTTTTATAATTACTATTTAGTGCATAATTTTGTAACTTAAAGTTTTAATATGCATGTGTTTTTTGGGTTAGTAATAGTAAAATAAAATGGAGACAAGTATAAAGAATTCAAAAGTAGTCAATTACAAGGAAATTTGGAATAGAAATATCAATTTTTAATGAATTACTTCATAGTGCAATTGAAGACTCAGTCAAACCATTTTTTATTAAAAACAAATAAACAGACATCACAGAGAGAAGAGTGTGATGATACAGTATAGATTTTTTTGGATTCTTAGAATAAATGAATAAAAGATATACTTTACTATTTTGTGACATGATGAAAGTCTCAAGTGGTTCTCTACCACTTGCTATGACATAAGAAACATGTTGTTGTAAACAATTTTTTTTGAAGCCAAGTGTATGTAAGAATTTGTGTGAACATATATCTATGTAAGAAAAAATATTTGGTGTTAAAAGCCAAAACACGAAACCCATGCTCGTTATCTACCTTGCCATATTGGCATCATGGAGCCTCGGGGAATCTAGTGAAACCCCTAAGAAACAAAAGTATGAAACATCCACGTGAAATTTTTTGGAGCTCCATTATACATTACACAGTATCAAAGTTGACCAAAATCTAGTGTTTTCATATATGATATGCCAAATTGAAGTGTTTTTTTGCTGTAGTAATTTTGTAAAAAACAAGCATCGTGATATTGGGGTGCTTTTGTATGCTTTAGCCTAGTACCTGCAAATAGAAGAGAGGGGTATGTTAGTGGATGGGCAAGAAAGATTAGGAATGAACCATAAAAAAATAGTAAGTATATGGTTAAAACCAATATAAACAATATAAAACTCGAAATAATCAATAATATTTACAATTGCTTCACTAAATTTATTTATTGATAATGGAAAAGTTATGTACTTACATGTATTGTTGGTAGTGTTTAACAAGTGTGAGAAACATTGAATTGAGTTGTTGGAGCATTAAACAATTGAAATATACAATTTAGAGTGCACTATTTTTTTTGGATGCATATTGTACTTGTACAACATTATAAAGGAAATCATATAGATCTACAATAAAAGAGGTTAGACATATACATATACATATACATATACATATACATATACATATACATATACATATACTTACATATACATATATATATACATACATAAATATATATACATATACATATACATATACATATACATATACATATATACACATATACATACATATACATATATATACATATACATATATACACATATACATACATGTAAATATATTTTTTTGGTTGAATTCTCATTGGAGGGTTTCAACATAGATGTGCTCCAAAATGTGCAAGAACATATATTGATTAAGTTGTATTGATGAAAGAGCCATTGTGGTCTTTGTTCCAAAGAAGACTATAGATAAAAATGTCACTGGCTATTGGTCGTTATATGTTCCCATGTTTCACAAACATATTTTTGCATACACATCTTAGGTATGGAATGTAAATGAAGTCATTTTGCATGGGTATTTTTCATAGATGATTAATTTATTGTTCATGTCTTCTTGTTATAAGTTTCTATCTTCGGCATTACACCCATTTTACAGACTTTAAAGAGATTATCGGTGTGTTTTGGATGGAAAAATTGTAGTTAAAATGAGAGATTGTTGTAATTTTTTGCCCTTGGTTTATTGTTTCTGTTATCTTTGTGCATCTTTATGCACCTTTTTAGTCATTATACAGTCTTTATAGTGTGTGAAATGAAGCTTTGTGGATGGCTCTCTACTTGAATCAGATGAGGAAAAAAGAATATCATGTAACATATTCATACAAGATTCGAGCTATGTTCTTTGGCAATAAATATTGAAAACAAGTAGAGAATTTGTATAAGAGGTGTTAGAGTGTCTAATTTATTGTTCACGTCTTTCGCTCTCTGCTTATTATTCCTTGTTATATGTTTTTATCTTCGATGTTATACCCATTTTGGAGACTTCAAAGAGATTATGGCTCTGTATGGATAGAGAAATCACAGCTAAATCTTCTTTCTTTCATCAAAAAATATGGTCAGGGCTAGTAATTTTTTCGCCCTTCGTTTATTTCTTTTAGTTATCCACCTTTGGCGTTATACCCATTAACAAAACATCAATTGTAGATTAACATAGGAGTAATTGCATATATATATATATATGTAGAGGGCTAGAATGAAAGCATAAACATTTTGGAGATAAAAAAAAGATTAGTGGTTGGTAAGTGTTATTCGCCTATAATATTTAGTTGCAAGTAATGCACCTCAAATTTTCAATTAAGTTTGTGGCATTAATACCTATTTTGTGCAGCGTATTGGAGCCCATTGGCTTTACTACTTCTATTTAATGTGGATTGACTTCCAAAGAACGTAGCTTGAATTTTCAATTGACAACTCAACTATTACATAGAGTGGTTGTCTTCTATTAATATGTTTAATGTTGTTTTTCGACCATGTGCCATCTACCTATGATTCTTAAGTGTTTTTCTAATAGTTCTTTTACAATTCCTCTATTTTTTCTATAATATTCGGTGCCAAATAATGTAGCTTGAATTTTGAATTGAGGAGCCAACTATTACATAGATTGCTTGTGTTGTATCAATATCCACTTGCTCATAACAAACTGTTCATTATTGTAGGTCACCTGTTTTATTCTCCATGGTGTTAAGGTCTATTTAATGTGGGTTTGCAACCATCTATACTTTTCCTATGATTATTAAGCGTCTTTCCACTTATATAATAGGTATTAGAATGACACTTATCTAGTGCTAAAAACTATAGAGAAAAGCCACATTAAATAGAATTTTAAAATAAGTAGCATAGAAGATGCAAACTACAATAATGAACAATTTTTTATGGGGATCTGGAAAGAAGAGTACCATGAAGAACAATTTGTCATGCAAAACTTCAAAAAAATGAGGGGAAATAAATATCATGGAACATATTGATAGAACAAATATAACATGTTTCATCCAAACAAAATAACCATGACAATTAACAATTTGTTATAAGGAGCTTGAAACAAATGAGGGAAAAAGAGTATCATAAAAAATATTGGTACAAGACAAGAAACCTATGTAACTGTTGCAAGATGTATTAGAATCACACTTTAGAATCACACTTAAATGGGATATCAACAGGAACCATTCACAGTTTTTCAATTTTTTTGGCCTATGTATGTTTTTCTACCTCTCTTAAACTTGTATTTGATGTGGGATTTTTGATGATTTGTCATTTACCTGTGATTCTCAAGTGTTTTTGTAACAACTATTTTAGAATCTCTCAAATGGAAGATCATCTAAAATATATTTATATGGAAGTTTAACATATGGAGAGTACAAGCTGCAAACCATAGATATGGAGAGTTTCTTATACAAAGCTTCTGCTATACAAAATGCATATAGCACTAAGAATGAACACAAATAACAAAAAACAATAGGTAGAGGGCATGAAGCATACACGGTCAAAAAAATAAAAGAAACCAATCAAAAGGTAGCTCGATAAATCTTATGTTTTAAAGACCTTGTTATAGGAAGCTTCAAAGAGATGAGAGAAAAAAAACATCATGAAACATATTAATACAAAGAAAGCAATCTATGTAATAGTTGGAATTTACCTATTGGCTATTTGTTTGAAATTTCCACCAGGGTTTCCATCAGAGCAGCCGTGGTTAGAATTTCTCGGTGCATCTAGATATTTTTTTATTAGCTAAAAAGCCAACTATACAAACATGGACAAATGTAATGTGTACAATAGACTAAATTTATTGTAGTCAAGTGCATGTAAGAATCTGTGCATGAATGTATATATATCACAACAAATATATGGAGGCTATCTACCCATGGAGGAAGAAAAAGGTTAAATGTATAGCTTAGGAAAATATAAATTTGTAAAACAAACATTGTTTATGCTTACAGCTATGGTCATCATTCAGGTACCAATTATTTGACACATGGGCTTCATATCTTGTTCTTCATCTATGTTTGCATTGAGCCTAACATGATATTACTACAAAGCAACATTTTATTTGAACATATTAAAATATGTCTCTGGTTAAATGCATATGGAATGGAAAAAAGGCATTGCAAAATGACTTATAGCAACAATAGAAGCTGAAATTGTGTAGACTGTAGACCGAAATAGTTGGGAAGCTCTCGAATCTGGTATCTAATTGAGGTGGATGGAAGCTTTGTTTAGTAGCCTGCTATGAAACAAACACCACGGTGTGTCATTTCACAATGGATACAAAAAAATAGACATCCTCATATTAGAACAATGAATATTACATGTACTTCCTTGCATGGCATCACACAACAATTCCAGGATGTATCAACTCTGACGAGGGCAAAAACCTGCCATTTTGTTTCTATTGAACAAGGTAACTAGTTCCATGACCGGAAAACCACACGGTCAATAAACTCCATCATCATTGTAAAGAGGCCTGAGCAACCCGTCAAAAATACCATGGAGTTTTAACATATATGAGAAAAACAAAAAGAAATCTAGACAAGACTATATATTTTTTAATGCAATATAGAGGAAAAGTGAAACTGTGGAATGATGAAAAAGGGAATTTTGTAGATAAATATTTGCAACTATTTAAATGAAATAAAGCTAATAGAAAAGCTAACAAGAATACATAATATTTTTTGGAAGCAAAGCATGAAGCAAAAATGTCAAAACTCAGTGTATATAGGTAGAGAAAATAGAAAACACAAGATGGTTGCATAATTTTAAACTTATTAGTCAAATGGAGCACAAATTTTTTTGACAATGTTTCTAGAGCATGTGCATATATAGTTCAATATACTGGAATGTTCAAAACATGTTATTGACTTACAGAACTTTCAGGCTCTAATTATTGTTGGTTGCAATATCTATGCATCTTTGACACTTGAAGTTGTTTGTATCTGCATATGTATCAATTTGTAACAGCTGCAACTATATGTTTAGAGTACTACATGTTAAAATTTGTTGAAAGAGAACTGTAGGTATACTGATAAAGAATTGACATCATGGAATATAAAAACACTTGGAAAAACATGGATAGGTGGAATATACAAAAGAGTGTATTATTTTGAATGCCATATACAAAAAGTATGACACAACAAAATGTTGAAATGAGAAGTCAACAGATTAATATTTATGGCATGTGCATGTTTGCATACTGAATTTAACAAAATTTGTATTGTTGAAGGTACAAAAATAGTAAACAGGAAGAAAATTACCTTTAATGTGTAAATGTAAAGAGGATACAAAGAATTGAATAAATGGGGGAAATTTAATGTGGTAGTCAAACACAGAGTATATAGGCATAAAAAAGGGAAATAGAGCATAGGTGCATAATTTAAAACCAATCAGTGAAATACAATAGGATATTGTTGAAATTTTTTGTGAAATAGTTGAATATATACTTTAATAGAATGGAATGATCAAAACATGTGACTAGCTTGTACAAGTTTTGTCCTCTGCTTATTGTTTCCTAGTATCTCTATCCATCTTTGGCATTATACCCATTTTGCATAGATTATTACATAGTATGCTTCTATAAAATTTAACTTAGAAATCCTTGAAAAGAGGATGGTGTACAATCTAGACCAAATGTGAGCATAATTGTTCTAGAGCCTTTTCTATAAGCTGGAGCATGAGCTGGGGGTAGAGGCATTTGGTAGGGGCTGGAGTTGTTCCAAACGTGCCTCTTTGTTGTTACGTAGAGCAATGTATTTGTTGTTGCTAAGTCTAGAGTATCTATCAAATGAGAATGTTGGATCAATGTGGAGTCTTTCAATTGATTTAACATAAGAGATAGTTGTAAAATTCAACCCTTGCCTCTCTTTGCTACCTATGTTTATCGTTGCTCTATCTAATGTTAATCCTTGTGCTTTATGTATTGTGATTCCCCATACCATAGTGAGTGGAATTTGTGTTCAACTACCCTGAGTTATAGCTAGGATGGGGATGTCTCTTGGGTTTTCTGGGTCCCATGGTGGACCAATGTAATTTTGGAAGTAAACAACAACATAGTTCGGTGGATCTGGTGGTTTACAATGTGCATTTTACAAAATAGCTATAACAAGACCAAGGGATCCATTAACTAGGCCAACTTGAATCCATAAATTTTTTGTTAGCATCACCTATTCACTAAGACAAAGTAGCAGTTCTAGGAGAAGTTGGTCATCATCTCCATGATCAGATGTCTGTTTATGTGCTACTCGAGCAATTCTAATCGCTATGGATAGGTTCAACTATTTGATCTTTTTTTTTTGTGGAATACAACTAAGTCATTTGTGGCAAACAAATGGGTGGAAACATCAAATTGTTCTCTTTTTGTGGTTGAGAGAATTTTATTTTTTTGTTTCATAAGCTCTTCCTAGTCATCATAGAGAGCCTCACCATTTTTTAAATGGAGAAAGATTGCTCAAAAATTTTGTTGGGAAGGGTTATCTCCTTTTTGATAGAAATTAGTGTCAAATGTCATGAAGACTATGAAAGTATGCCATAAGGCTACAACTGATGACCGTGAAGCATAAATAGGGGTATCCATGACAGGTGGAAACTAGGCAAGATCACCAACAAGGATGATATAAACACCACTGAATTGCTCCCTCTGGTTATCAGGGAATGCTTGGTGCAATCAATTATCTATTTTCAACAGTAACTTTGGGCCTAGAAATCTCTTTTCATCTATTGAAATATATTTAATATATTTAAATTGTTCTTGGAATATTGTCAATTCCTGACCTTGCAAACGATTCATATCCTTTATGGGAATCTAGAGGGTTGTATGGATTTTGGAGGTGCATATGTTGTATGCAGCAACACCTGTGGGGGACAATGTAAGTAACGAGCTATTGGATCTACTATTAGACATGCTTATTTGTTTTCTTATACAATTTATCAAAAAGGATTTTCTAGTTCCAGTTGTCTCTTGAATGATCATGCAAAGAGGGCCTTTGGGGAAAGGTTGCATGTGATGGGACATGATGATTTGAAGAGCCAATTACCATTTTGGTGAAAGCTGATGGGATGATATATTTATAGGAAAAAAATGTATTCTAGCTTGCTCACGATGTGCTCTAGCTGATGGCATGAACTGCAAAGAAATATTATGAAGTTGTTCAGGCACATAGTTCATATTCCATGAATGGTTCATATCAAAGTACTGCCTACCCAACAGCTGGAGTGTATTTATACTAAAGTTAGTAGTTGCACCAAGACGAGAAAAAATGTCACATTCATATTCATCCATAGAATTTCGATGGTTCGAATGATTTGTATCACTACCATGTTTTTCTTTAATCATGGATGCAACTGGAAGTCTATTAACATGCCAAGGATGATAACTAACAATTTTAATTTTTTTCTAATTTTGTATGATCTCTTATTTGGCAAGACCTATATCTATTTGTATGTTTTTGATTAGATAAGTAGGGAAGGGACCCGACCCATACGAAAGGGAAAAAAAAAGCCAAATAGCTCAATAAAATAGATTGGCCTAACATAGCCAAACAGAGAAACAACAAATAACACATGACTAGTTAGAAACAACAAACACAAGAAAATATTCAAGGAGCAACGCTTGAACCAGACAAAGCCACAGAAGGTGAGTTAAATGAAATTGTAACCTTCTTAGAGGAATACTTCTTCTTTCTATACACCATTTCCCAAGGAGAATCAGAAATAGAAATTGAGAAATTTTGATTAGAGGGTGAAGACTCCTCTGCAGAGTAGTAAACAAGAGGTATAGCTAATACTTCAGGTGAAGCATCTGAAACAACATCACTTTCCAAAACAAGGGCAGCTAGAGGAGCATTATTAATAGTATTAGGAGTAGCCATAACTAGAGAGAGCCCCAAATTATCCACAAGAGGGTCATCTTTCACCATAACCGAATCATGTAACACAGAAGGAGCCTTAGAAGGAGAGTTTGCAGAGGCAGCAGGAGCATCGTTGATATTAGTTTTCCTCACAGAAGGAGAAGGATGCTCTAAGTATTCATTAGAAGAAGCAGAATCAGTAGCAGGATGAGCTATTAAATGCTCATAGAGTGAGTTATTCCACCAAGTAGAAGAGGAAGCAGTACGGGAGCCACGAGAATAGTAACGGGCCACATGACCAATAGCATAACAACGTCTTCAATGAAATGGAAGACCCTCGTAATCCACCATATGAGACCATGACCAATCATTAACCTACAAAACCACCTCATGAGGAAGAGCCTTCGAAAGATCAACCTCCACCAAGATCCTTGTAAAGGAGGTATGGGTAAAATTCTTGGAAGCGAAATCTACTTTTAAGAAACACCCTATGGTATTAATAATGCCCTCAAAGGTAGAGGAGCACCAGAACTGTAAGGGAATCTAAGGAAATATTACCCAAATAGGCATAACATCTAAGGGTTCATTCAAAGGATTAAAAGAATAAACCCAAGGTTTAATGGAGAGGGGGTGAGAATCCCAAACACACAAGCCATAGTCAAGGATAGCCTGTCTATCTTCAAGAGAGCTGAAACCCACAACAAAAAGCCCCCTTGCAGAAGGATAAATTTCCATCAAACCATCAACCAAAGGAGGTCGATGGTTGGTGATATAAAGATGCAAATTAGGGTGAGATGGCCACAACTAGAAAAATCTACAAATAAGAGCATTTTTAGAGTAATAAGCAATATTTTTCTCAACTTCCTTACCAAGAGAGACAATAGGAGCACAATCTACACACCTCAAAGGAACAAATCCCTCCCTAGGCCTCTTGGACTTCACAACTTCAACAAAAGAAGGATGAGCATGACCACCCACCTCATCAGTAGAGTGAGCCGCTCCCATAGTTGTAACCATTTTAGGGGGAGTGGAAGCCCCATTGACAACCACTGCCCCAAAGCCAGTGACAACCTCACCAACTGTTTGAGAAGAAAATGGATGAACCTCCATAGAAACCCCAACCATAAACACCGATGAAGAATAGAGATCCACAACTAGGTTACAGATGGGTGACTGCACCACCGGGCAGGAGAAATCTTGCAATGGATCGGGTATGTGCAGGATCATGATGAAAGGAAAAGGGTTTCTAAAGGAGATTCTCAACTTTCCACCAATATAAATTATGCTTTACTTTGAATTTAATAAATAATTATTATTCATTTTCTATTTGAATTATGACTAAAGTCCTGATTGATAGGCTGATTGAAAAACATCTATAGATTTCAAATAGTATCACATTGTTTGAATCCAAAACATGCGTCACATTTTATGCTTCACATACTATATGTTTAGAAAAGGAAAAAATGAATTTCATGAAGTTTTGACCCAGTTAAGGTGGTCAAACTTATGAGTTTTTTATATCTTTTAAAAGTTGTAATAAAAAATTCATAATTAATTATTTACTTGGGAAAAAATTACAAAAAAATATGCATCACATTGGGACATGATTCCTCTACTTATATCTAAATTATTATTAAAAAATATTATCATTTTATTATGGTTAGGGTGGTCAGATAAACACTTGCTTCTTATTTTTTCCCTAAAATTTAAGTACTATTCCATTGGAATTTCAAATTTTCACCAAATAGATTTTTTTTTTAAAAAAAAACCTAGTAGTTTAGAAACTACATTCAATTTTCTACACCTTCTATTCTTACATATATTTTTGAAATAATATAGATAACTTATTCAAATTTTTATGTCAAGTTGCATAACTCTGATTTTTCTAATTTTTTTGCCACTTAAGGGCCTTTTTTTTCCATGATGATCTTGCACATACCCGAGCCGTTGAATTTTGGGTAGAGCAGGCAGTGCCCAGATTGACACCATTGAAATCATGTACTAGGCAGGAGAATGCACCATTTAAATCATGGGCCAGGCAGGATGATGCCATCAGGAGCTTGAAACATTATATCTATTTGTATGTTTTGGAAAGGTTTGTATAACATAATTTCAGTCCAACAAAATGTCTCAAATATTTTTGTATCTTCAAGGGGAACATTCTTGAACAATGGGTATACAAGGACAATTGTAGGTGGGTGTCTCGATTTCCATTTGGAGTTTTTGCACTGCTCTAAATTTGTATATAAGCAGACCGAGTCAATTAGGGATACAACACCTAGCTCTGGAGGCTTTTGCATATAGCAATGAATATAATTTGTTGGCAGGTCTTCATCAACATCATCTTTATTTATATGGGACCATGTTTTTCTGTCAACATTCAAACAAACATATTGTTGGCTTGAAGTGAGAAGAGGAAATTTTTGTAACATATGGCACGTCTCCTATGTAGAGATTTCATGCTCCACAAGAATATTCGTCATGAATTTTGACATACAAGTAGTGCTCTATCCTCAACTATATTTGTATTTTCAATTCTTTTCAACATATCAAGATAATTTTTTGATTTCTTATCAGATTTAGCTACATATTTAGAAATATAATTTAAATCGATTTTCCTAGAAACAACTGGCTAGTAATCAACATTGTCATGCCAGATTGCAAGCATCAGATGTCACTATAGCAGTAAGTTGTTGTTGCCAAGGTGCTTTATACCGACACTGTAATTGCTCCGCTTTTTTCCTTAAACAAGTATATTCAGAGAATTTTGTGTGCCTTTGAACTATATTTAGCAACTCTTCATAATCTATGATTCAATCACTAGAAATAATATGGCTTGTGGAAAGCAAGCACAAATTTTCTTCAGAGCAATGATACATTCTAAGCAATCTCTGTGTAGGGCAACATGGATTCCAAGCTAAAACATATATATCAAAAAAGTATCTTGCCATGATAACATCATGGTGATTGGACCAATCAAGAGTTTCCATGTTAGGGGCTTCTAGAAGCCATAGAAAACCATACACGTGTGCAGAGCCATGATGCTGCCATTCATATCTATACAAATAATTTTTTGCATGCAAAAAATTTTCAATCACCTCTTCACAGAAAATAGCGAATATATGATGCATATATAAACACATTATATGTGGATTTGAACAACACTATCTATTAGTGTCTTTGTTGAGGGATCCATTGCCAAACAAGCAACAAAAGAGAAAAAAAATTGCAGATCAGCCCATTTTGTGTCTGCACAGCTTAAAGTGAAAAAAAGGGTAGGTATGCCAAGTTGTTCAATCATTGTAGATAGTTGGGCCCGACAAGAGTTCCAAAAAGAATAGGTCTTGTGCAACAATGCACCAAAACACATCAGTTGCTTAGCTATCTGTCCATCAAGAGAAGCTTGAAGATGTTCATACAATATAGACAACGATTTGGGGATTTTATCTTCCAGATCCGCTCTAAAAAAGACAAAAATAATTTGTTAGTTGTGATGTTTCATTATCAAGTTGTTGAAGAAATACCTAAACCTAACGTGTTTTCCAAATATGTGGTAAAAATGTCTCATTAAGTGGAGTGAATATTTGTGCAAGTGAATTCAAACATTCCTCGATTGGAGGGGAAGTGCTACTCTAGTGGGAAACAATGTTAGAAAGGCCATTGTAAATAAACCATCAATGTTGTATTCATTAATAGGAGAAGAGAAAATTTCAGGCCAACACAAAATATTCTACTTTTTTTTTTCAATTTGTAATACCTGTTTGATTGCTTGGAGCTCTCATCTAGCATTTGGAAAGGAAGGGATAAATGATGAAAATTTTGAAGAGCAATTTTCATCTTGGGCAACATTTGTTGAGCTAGTTGATGGCATTAGGTCTTCATCGAAAACTTTCTCTATTGTATGCAAGAAATTGGAGACATCAACAGCATCATCATGTAACATGTTAAGAGCCTCAAGATCAATCTCAACATCATTAGAGTATTTATCATATTGAATTTTGTATTTCAATGCATCCATGGAATGATGTTTATTAACATAGCAATCGTAACTAACACCTTCAATAGTGGTTCGTCGTACGATCACAACCGCAAGGTCTTGCAATCGACGCGACAAAATTTTTGCTATGCTAGAGATATCTTGAGGAAATATTATCGTGTGACCACTATATTTAAATTGACCTCCACTAGTGAGGGACACTTGTAAACTGGAGCCGCCCTAGCAATAATCATTTCTTTAACCTGTGTTAGCCTTTTTAGCAACAATGGTTGTGGCCTTGGGTCCATGCCATTTGCAGAGCTAAAGTAGTGGATCCCTTTTTTAGAATAGCATCTTACACATTTCGTTGTTGACCCTGACATACGAGTGTGCATCCCTATGTAGCTTTCTCTACATATCTGACAAACAGAAAGGTTCAAAAGTGCATCTATGTGATGCCAAAGTCGCTTTACCATAGAAAGGTAGAAATCATTGAATATATCCTTCAAGTGTTGTTGTTGTGCCAGTGTAGCAGGGAGATTGCTCTGAGATTGTATATAAGGGGTGGCATCTACCATTTCCAATGGGCACTGCAAGGGAATATTGATAGTAGGAAGACCTATAACTATGCATGGTTTAGTTAGCCTTTGTTCCATGTATTTTGTACGGCGCTACACACAAATTTCCTCTCTATGTTGGCTATAGTACAAATGGTTATGTTTTTTATCCTTTTTAAATTCAGCAATTGATTGGGTTGTGGAACTTGAATGTACTCGCACAGCTTAGAAGTATACATACAAGCTCAACCATATTAGGATATATGAATATACATGTATAACCATAGATATAATAAAAGTAGTAATTACACATAAACATGTAACAAAATATATATGTGTATCCATGTGTATATAAATGTATATCTATGGATGATCTCAAAATTAATAACATAGTTTGAACATTGGAATACATAAAAAAATATACAGAAAGATTTTACAATTTTTTGTGTTAACGATTTCCTCTATTTCACTATTGTTATATCCCCCATTTAGAAGAATATAATATTGGATGTACGCAATCGGTCATAAGTTTTTTTTGTGGAAGCCAAGTGTATATAAGGATTTGTGTAGCCATGTATCTATGCAAGAACACATATATGGCATTAAAACCAAAACCACACAACCCATGATCAATATCCTCCCCACCATTTTTTTTTCGCCATGGGGGTTCATTGACTCTAGCAAAACACCCGGCCAATGACATTATGAAATGAGGTCAGGGTATGTGCAGGATCATGATGGGCCAAAAAGTGGCAATATTATGGGTATTTGTAGGGTATGTGGGTGACGCCTTTTTTTTAACCCAAAATTGATGAAACAAAAAGGGTTTTTAGAGGAGATTCTCAACTTTCTACCAATATAAATTATGTTTGAATTTGAATTTAATAAATAATTATTATTCATTTTCTATTAGAATTACGACTAAAGTCCGAATTGATTGAAAAACATCTATAACTTTCAAGCGGTATCACATTTTTGAATCAAAACATTTGTCACATTCTATGCTTCACATACTATAGGATTAAAAAGAAAAATTAAATTTCATGAAGTTTTGACCAAGTTAAGGTGGTTAGACATACGATTTTTTATATTTTTTAAAAGTTGTAATAAAAAGATCATAATTAATTATTTACTTGGAAATAAATTACAAAAAAATATTCATCACATCTGGACATGAGTCCTCTACTTATATGGGTGATCCCATAATAGTGGTTTACAATTTTTGGCCAAACTGGACATTGAAATTATTATTTTTAACTAAATCTTCACATTTGGGCACCTATAGCGGCTAAACTGTGAAGAATTTGAAGATGGTGCAAACTAGAGTCTCATCAAATTTTGTCTGCAGATTCACAAAGGAAATATTTTTTCAAAATTTTTTGGAATCAAGTGCACTTCTTTTTCCATCTCCCGCGAAGATTTTTCAGAAAACAACATTTTTTAAAAGTGGCAGCACATGGTATAGCATTACTTTTTTTTCCATGAGCGATAAGAGTCCTAATTATTTCAAATTTAAAAGATTTTGTAACTCTGATATCCTAGTGTTTCCCTTGGTTAGATAGTTTTTGTTGAATGTTTTTTCCTTAATCAAGTTTCAAAAGTCAAAGCAATTACAAAATTCAAAGACAGTCTTGTTGTATAATCGCACGTAACTTTTGTATATGTCAAAAATTTTATTTTATTATTCTTTTATTTGGATCAAGGACTTCAATATTTGGTGCACTCATATTTTTCAAAATTTTTTTTTGATAATCTTCTATTTTTCCACATGTGAAGAACAAAGAAATTCATTTTCGATGAAAACCCTATGTTTAATAAAACTTAAAAAAAAATACATAACAAAACCAAAACATATTAAAATTATATTCATTGGATAGCTTGTTCTAAGGAATACTATAATAATTTGAAATAAATTTTAAATGAATTCAATTGATCCCCCAAAATCTAAATCAAAAGTGATTTTTTATCAGCATTTTGATAGGTGTAAAGGAGACGCATTTATAGGTATGGTTTAAAACTAGCGAGGTTCTATCCAAGGGGGTTTGATCTAAGGTGATTTGATCAAACCCTCTTCAATTGGAATCCTTAAAATGAAACTTTTTAGGGCTTAAATCATTATATTTTCTAAAAATATGTGATTTCAGCTAAAATTCGTTCCTCTCGAGTGCATGAAACCACTATTATGGCCGACACCCATATATAAAATCTTATAAAAAAATATTATCATTTAATTATGGTTAGGGTGGTCAGACAGACACCTACTTCTTATTTTTTCCCTGAAATTTAGGTACTACTGAATTGAAATTTTAAATTTTCACCAATTAGATTTTATTTATTTTTAAATAAACCTAGTAGTTTAGAAACTACATTCAGTTTTCTATAGATTCTATTCATACATATTTTTAAAATAATATAGATAACTTATTCAAATTTTTATGTCAAGTTGCCTAACACTGATTTTTCTAAATTTTTTGCCACTTAAGGGCCTGTTTTTTCCATGATGATCCTGCACATACCCACCATGTAGAATTTCATGGAATTCCATCACACATCACATAATAACAAAGTAGGGAGAAATTGGCTTTCTTCATATCTGATCTATCATATTCTACTCTTTCAACAATACAACTTAATCAAGGTATACTTTCCCACACTACAACATTGAATATTTCATTTACTTCAACTGTCGCCATTGCACAAAAATGACAAGATGCATTAACCCCCATGTGAGCAAAAACTTACCATTTAGCTTTGACATATACATATGTAAATATATACACATACATATACATATACATATACATATACATATACATATACATACACATACACATACATATACACATACACATACATATACATATACATATACATATACATATACATATACATATACATATACATATACATTGAACCATAGGTTTTAAGGTTGGATGGAATGCTATGTCTCTTTTGCTCAATCAAGATCTTTCACCTAATGGAAAGAGATAGATACCACACTCGAAATCTAGGTAGTTCACTCAAACTAAGATACGTATCATGAAATTATGACTAAATGCAATAATCTAAATGAAACTAGATGATGAAATTGATTGATTAAGTATACCAAACCTAAGAAATGTAACTTGTTTGAAAACACATTATGTAATGCAAAAACACCTAGAAATGTGAACAAAACTGAACATAAATGGATGAAATTGAAAACGTGCACCTAGGATCTTTAAAGAGGCTAGAAATGACACTTGAAATGCTGCTGATTTTGGAAATTTTGCCTACTAAGACTAATTTTCCATTCTAGGTGAATTAGTCCTAGTTCTATAAAACTGATCTAGAACCCATTTCAGACAAAAGGGTATCTAGAAATGTAGAAAACCTAGTTTAGGCCTAGAAATGAGACTCATTCACCACCCATGGAGAATGATTCCACTTTTAAATTTTTGAGAATTCAAAAGAGGAAACAAGAGCTTTCAATCTACACTTTGGCTTTCTATAGGTGTCCACTTCCGAAACATTAATTTATGAACCTGAAAGTGAGTTTTCGTTGATATTTTTTTCCTTAAAAAATTAAGAGAAGACCTCAGAAATTTTGCAACTTGATTCTTCAATGATTTCCAAGCCTCCAAGATGCCTAAATCTACAAACACACAAGAAGAGAAAGAGAAATGATGGATGTTAGGGCATGGGGGTTTTCCTTGGTCAAACCCCTTTTTAGGTAATTAAACCAAAATGAGAAAATAATGTAATGAAGCATGAAATAATGGATTCAATACCTTTCCATGGTGGGTATGTGTAGGATCATCATGGGAAAAACAAGCCCTTAAGTGGCGAAAAATTCAAAAAAATCAGAGTTAGGCAACTTGACGTAAAAATCTCAATAAGTTATCTATATTATTTCAAAAATATGTAAGAATAGAATCTATAGAAAATTGAAATATAGTTTCTAAACTACTAAGTTTATTTAAAAGAATAAAAAATCTATTTGGTGAAAATTTGAAATTTCAATGCAGTAGTACTTAAATTTTAGGGAAAAAATAAGAAGTAGGTGTTTGTCTAACCACCCTAACCATAATAAAATGATAATATTTTTTTATAATATTTTTTATATAAGTAGAGGAATCATGTTCAGATGTGATGCATATTTTTTTGTAATTTTTTACCAAGTAAATAATTAATTATGAATTTTTTATTACAAATTTTAAAAAATATAAAAAACTTGTATGTCTGACCACCTTAACTTGGTCAAAACTTGATGAAATTCATTTTTTTTTAATCCTATTGTATGTGAAGCATAGAATGTGACACATGTTTTGGATTCAAAAAATGTGATTCCATTTGAAAGCTATAGATGTTTTTCAATCAACCTATCAATCAGGACTTTCATCATAATTTAAATAGAAAATGAATAATAATTATTTATTAAATTCAAAGTAAAGCATAATTTATATTGGTGGAAAGCTAAGAATCTCCTTTAAAAACCCTTTCTGTTTCATCAATTTTTGGTAAAAAAAAGTCGTTAGCCATATACCCTACACATACCCATCATATTGCCACTTTTTGGCCCATCATGATCCTGCACATACCTTGATGTTTGATCTTGAATTTTTGTAGCAATAGAGGAAGATTATGCCCTTGAATGTCTTTGGAAGCTCTCTTGATGACTTAGAATGTTAAAATCCTAGCTTGTAGGTATGTGCAGAATCATGATGGGCCAAAAAGTGGCAATATGATTGGTATGTGGCTTATGATGCTTTTTTTACCCAAAATTGATGAAGCAAAAAGGGTTTTTAAAGGATATTTTGAGCTTTCCACGAATATAAATTATGCTTTACTTTGAATTTAATTAGCTAATAGGCTATTTTGTTTGAAGTTTATGTCAGGATTTTTGCCAGCCCAGCTGGGAATTTGTTTTGTCAGCGCTTAGGGTCTGCTGGCCGGTAGGGAGGGCACGTTTTTCTTTTGTGGCGACATGGGTGTTGGTTATTACATGGTTTGGTGGCAATGGAGAATGTTTTCATTGTAATGGGGAAGGTGAATGGTACGTGTTTGACGTGAAATTTTTCAAATATGTGGGTTGGCGGCAGTGGAGGTGGTCTCCTCAAAAGGAGGAAGGTGAATGGTAAGTGCTTGTTGGTTCGATGGTTAATGCATTATGTGGTTGTTGTACGATGGAGGTGCACAAAGTAAAAGCGGATGAATGAAGATATGCGATATTGAATGTAGCAGTTTGGGAAAGTATACTTTGATTAAGTTGCATTTTGCAAACACCAATTATGGTGTTGGTTTTATGGTAGATGACTGTGAAAAAAATTGTTGCCTTCAGCTCCATCGCTGGTTTCAAAAGCATCTTATGCCAGATTGTAGACTGGTGTTCTCTAGAATTTGTAAGTCATTTTACATGGGTGGTTTGTATGGATGGTTAATTTATTTTCTATGTGATCTTGTCAAATGTTTGTATCTTTGGCATTATACCCATTGTGGAGGTTTGAAAGATAGTATCATTCTTCATCGATGAAGAAATTGTAGTTAAATGTTGTTTGTTTCGTGAAAAAATATGCTTAGGGTTACTAATTTGTTCGCCATTCGTTTATGGTTTTTTGTTATCTGTGTGTATCTTTCGCATTGCAACCATTACGATAGGAGGAATTTTGATTAAGTTGCATTATTGAAATAGCCATTGTGGTATTGGTTTCATAGGAGGCCATTGTAAAAATCCTTGCGTGCGGCTTCGTTAGTGGATTAATTGCAGACTATTGTAGAAAACTATGTCCTTTGGCTCTGTCGCTAGTTTGATAGGAGGCTATTTGCAAACTGTTTATGGGAGATTGAAAACTCTTGTTCTCTGGAACTATAAGTGCTTTTACATGGTTAGTTTACATAGATGGTTCATTTACTACACAAAAATATTCTTTCTTTGTTGAAAAAATATGGTTAGGGTTAGTTATTTGTTTCTCTTGGTCTATTGTTTTGGTTGTCTATCTGTATACCCATTTTGGAGATTTGAAAGACAAATGTATCATTCTCTTTCTTTCTTTTGTTAAAAAATATGGTTGGGCTTGGTTATTTGCACGTTGTTGGTGTATTGTTTTTGTTGTTTGTGTGTATCTTTGGCATTGTAGCCATTACCATGGCAACAATTGTAGTTATCTGTGTGTAGGGTTTAGGGTTGTATGAAAGCATTAACATATTGTAGATAAAATTACTTTGGTGGTTGTCCAGTATTATTCTAGCAGGTCTTTTACAAGTTCTCTATTTTGGTAATGTAGCTCAAATTTTCAATGAAGCTTGTGGGGTTATACTAATTTTTACATGGGTGCTTTGCATAGATGATCTCCAAAAAGTATGGTTGGGTTGGTTGTCTATGTGTATCTTTGGCATTGTAGCCATTACCATGGGAGCAATTGTATTTATCTGTGTGTAGGGTTTAGGATTGTATGAAAGCATTAACATATTCGAGATAAAATTACTTTGGTGGTTGTCTAGTATTATTTTAGCAGGTCTTTTATAATTTCTCTATTTGTGGTGATGTAGCTTGCAGTTTCAATGAAGCTTGTGGGTTTATACTGATTTTTACATGGGTTCTTTGCATAGATGATTGATGTATTGTCAGCGTCTTCTTGTTTTATGTTTCTATCTTTTGTTTTATATCCATTTTTTAGACTTGAAGGAGATTATCGGTCTTTGGGGGAGGAGATTGTGTAGTTAAATCTTCATTGTTTCATGAAAAAAATATGGATAGGGATACTAATTTTTGGTTGTTGAGTGCTATTCTAATACCTCTTTAACAATTTCTTGTTTTCTCTATAATATTTAGTGAAAGTGGCCCTTGTTTATTCATACATATCTAGACACATATATATACTTTGTGCATCTTTGTTGCCATGCACATGGTTTGGTTTTCATTTTCAATGAAATTTGTGGGGTTATACTCTATTATACATGGGTGTTTTTCATAAATAATTAAGTTATTGTTAATTTCTTCTTGTTATATGTTTTTATACCTTTATACCTCTTACCATAGGAGCAATTGTAGTTAAATCTACTTTTTGTCACTATTGGTCTACTATATTGATTATCTCTATATAAATTTGGCGTTGTAGCTATTAGCATAGGAGAATTTGTAGCTATCTTTGTGTAGGTTTTAGGGATGTATGAAACCATTCACATATTGGAGATAAAATTGTGTTGGTGGGTGTTTACTGTTATCCTAATAGTTCTTTTTAGAATTTCTCTATTTCTATATGATATTTAGTATCAGGTGATGTAGATTGACTTTTAAATGGAGGTTGTGGCCTTATATTGATGTTTTGATGGGTGTTTTGCATACATGATTATCTATGTATATCTTTGGCATTGGGAGCTCTATTTACTATGGGTTTAGGGAAATTGCAGTTAAATATTTTTCCTTCTATGAAAAAAATATGGTTGGGGTGAGTAATCTTTGTGGTGCTTGTTTATTTTTTTTAGTTATCATTGTGCATTTTTGGATTCATACCCGTTGCTATAGGGGCAACTATAGTTAAATCTTCTTAATTTTATGAAAAAGTTTGAGCTGCATTGCATCACACTAAATATTATAGAGAAAAAGAGAAATTGTAAAAGAGGTATTAGAATAAAATTAATGTAGATTGGAGTCTTGATTAAGTGTGTGTGTGTGTATATATATATATATATATATATATATATATATATATATATATATATATATACGGTATGTGCAGGATCATGATGGGCCAAAAAGTGTCAATATGATGGGTATGTGGCTAGTGACTAATTTTTTACCAAAAATTGATGAAACAAAAAGGTTTTTAAAGGAGATTCTCAACTTTCGACCAATATAAATTATGCTTTACTTTGAATTTAAGAAATAATTATTATTCATTTTCTATTCAAATTATGACTAAAGTCCTGATTGATAGGCTAATTGAAAAACAACTATAGCTTTCAAATGGTATCACATTTTTTGAATCCAAAACATGTGTCACATTTTATGCTTTGCATAATATAGGATTAAAAAAAGAAAGAATGAATTCATGAAGCGACCAAGGATTAAGGTGGTCAGGACATATGAGTTTTTTTATATTTTAAAAAAATTGTAATTAAAAATTCATAATTAATTATTTACTTGAAAGTAATTACAAAAAAATATGCATCACATCGAGGCATCAGTCCTCTACTTATATCTAAAATATTATAAGAAAATATTATCATTTTGTTGTCGTTAGGGTGGTCAGACAGACACCTACTTCTTATTTTTTCCCTGAAATTTAAGTACCACTGCATTGAAATTTCAAGTTTTCACCAAATAGATTTTGTTTTCTTTAAACAAACCTAGTAGTTTAGAAATTACATTAAATTTTCTATAGATTCTATTCTTACATATTTTTCAAATAATATAGATAACTTATTCAAATTTTTACATCAAGTTGCCTAACTCTAATTTTTTTGATTTTTTTGCCACTTAAGGGTCTATTTTTTCCATGATGATCCTGTACATACCCTATAAGAAGGTTGTATCGATAATGTGATTTAATCAATATAGTTTCTCACACATTTTATAATAGATCAATGTTAAAATTGGTCAGCCTGCTATCGAAAGGAACAATTAGGAGAGGTTGGGTCACACGAATAATAAATTAATCATTTATGCAAAATACCCATATCGACATACAGATATATAAATGCATGTAAGCATATAGACATATATATACATGTATACATATATACAAATATATACATGTATATATACATGTCTACATAACCACAAAATGCATTAAGCATCGGGCCAACAGGAACTTACCATTCACCTTCCGCCTTTTAACGAGACCACCTCCACCGCCACCAACCCACATATTTGCAAATGTCCATGTCAAACACTTACCATTAACCTTCCTCATTACAACGACAACATTCTCCACCACCGCCAACCCACGTAATAGCCAATGCCCATGTCGCCACAAAAAAAAAGTGCCCTCCCTTAACTCCCCCCAAGATGCTATAGGATGGAGTAGAACGTGACAATTTTAACAATGGTCTATTGCTAAAGCAACATTGCACTTGCTATTTGCATAATGCATCTTAATCAATATAAAACCACCAGACCTGCTACTCGGCCAACAACAATAGAAAGCACCAAACAAAAGGCATGACCAATAAATAATATACTATCAAACCAACACCACAATAGCTCTCTTGAGAATGCATCTTAATCAATATACTTTCTCGCACATTTCGCAATACATCAGTGTTAAACCCCTTCACCCTGCTATCAAAAGCAACAATAAACATAGCACCAAAGACATGAATACCTAAGACATGAACAATAAATTAATCATTTATGCAAAAATACCCATTTGAAACATGCACATATATATATACATGTAAACATATGGACATATATATGCATGTATACATATATATGTATACATACATGTACAAATATCCATGGATATATACATGTAAACATATACATACAAATCTTTGGAAATATGCATACATATATACATGTAAACATATACATACATATACATACACAGTTGTATATAGATGAAATTAGTTTTCCCAGTGTTATATAGTAAATGTCTTCTCATAGATATTTTATCCTTTCGCTATTTCCCTATAATATTGAGTGTCGAATAATGTTGCTTGGATTATGAATTGGAAAGTGAAGTATTATATAGATTGGTCTAGGTACGATATAATTTTATCTCTCTCTTGCCTTTGTATTTATTAGCACTGGAAGCATATGCATATTTATTTTTTTGTTAAACAAGTACAATCGAGGAAAATGCACATCATCACAACACATGGATAGAATGATTAAGGAAAATATATTTTCAAGTCTTTCAAAAGATCAGTGCATGTGTACTTTCATGTCTATATATATGTATGTATGTTTTACTAATAGTTCTCTTACAATTTCCCCATTTACTCTATAATACTCAATGGCAGATAATGCAGTTGTTGTTATACAATTCCTCTATTTGTTAGCAAACTACAAAGAAGGTGGGCATCAAAGTAATATGAAAAGCATGGCAGCTCAATGAATCTACAAATGTGTCTAGGCAAAGGGAAGAATAAATTGCATGGCTAATTGTAAGGATTTGAAGTGAAATCAATTAGAGGGATTTGAAGGGGCTAATTGTACAAAATGTGTATGGCACCAAAGATGCACAAAGTGTATATATGTGTCTACATATGTATATATATGTATATGTGTATATATATAATGTATGTATGTATGTATTTATATATATATATATATACACACACACATATTACTTGGTTTGGTGGTTGTGGAAGTGCTCACCTTGATACACGAAAGGTGAATGGTACGTGTTTGTAGATACAATATTGAATGTAGTAGTGTGGAAAAGTATACTTCGATTAAGTTGCATTGTTCAAACAACCATTGTAGTGTTATGTGTGTGTGTGTGTGTGTTTATTCTTTCTTTGTCATCTATTTCAGCTCCTACCATAAGAAAGCCTTCATTATGGTGGCTTGCGTCTTTTGTTGTCAATTTGGAAAAGGTTCTATGAGGATAATATATTGAGTAGGTTGCATTGTTGAAAGTGGCATTGTTGTGTTGGTTTCATAGCAGAGCACTGCCTTAGATGTGTGGTCCCTACTGGTTTAATAGAAAATTGCAGCCACAATGGCTCTTTCAACAATGCAACTTAATCAATGTGCTTCCTTGCACATTATGTAGAAAATGTGACATGCATAGGGTGGAATTAAATATTATAGAGCAACACAGAAATTGTGGAACATCTATTGTAGAAAAAATTCTCTTGATGGTTTTGCTGATGAAAGTCATGTTGGAAACTTCAGACAGATAAGAAACCCTCTACATATCCATATATATACAATCCCTCCTATTTTAATTTGTGTGGTTATTCACTATTTCCCTAATAGTCCTATTAGAATTTGTGTTTTTCTATATAATATGTATATATGTATAAAACATGTATATGTATGAATGCAAATATATATATGTTTGTATATATATGTATATGGGAAAGTATACTACAAAAATGTGTGGGAAAATATATTGGTTGGGTTGGTTTGTTGAAATAGCCATTGTGGTGTTGGTCTGATAGCAGACTATTGTAAAATTATTCAAATATAGAAGAGTTTCCTACAGTTGATAATGAGAATGTGGGGCTTGTCTCTTCAACAAAAGATATTTGTAAATGTTGCTAATTGGTGAATAATTATTGCATGAAAAATTATGGAACTAGAATTTACAACTCAGTTGTTACATAGAATGGTTGTGTTCTATTAACATGTTTCATGATATTCTTCTTCCCTCATCTATTTGACTATCAATAACTTTGATGATATTGTTTTCCACTCATCTATTTGAAGCTGCTTATGGTAGAGTATTTTATTGTTCTTGTAACAAGGATTGTTTTGTAATCTTTAAAATTTTGTAATCTTTAACGTGCTTAATTTGTTTGGATAGAAAATGTTATCATTTGGATATATTTTCGTATATATAGATAAATAAATACATGTGTGCATATGGATATATATATCTACTTAATTGTGTTTTCCAAAATGTCTAAATAGAGGAAAAATTGAACCCATATATGTATTTAAGGATTTCTATTCTTGTTCTATATTCTATTGTTTCTATTAAGAAAGATGAACGAGCAAGTAGAAATGTATACAAATGCTTGCATATAGGAATTTATAGAAATATAGGAAGAATATTACATGCATTCTAAGTTCTGCACGAGTTGGTATTGAATGTTGGAATACATTAATCTTTGATTTTTTACTATGGTATAGAGCTATCAATGAGTCAACTACAATTGGAAGATTCCTTGCCTTTAAAAGATTCTACAACTATCTTTGTGGAGTTGGGGTCCGTGGATGGGTCTCCAAAGCCCCCAAAAAATTGATTTAGTGTCAACTTGTACAATTGATGCTATGGAGTCTGGCTCTAAGGATGTCATCCACTAGCCTATAGACTCTGATTCTATAAGTATTCCTTCCTCTTTCATTGTACTTGTTGCAAGCTTGCTCTTATTTTTTCCTACCTTTCTTATTGTTGTTGCTTGATTGGCATTTAGGTGTATACATATATAGTTGGTCGTAGTAGAGAATATAGATATGAAAGTAGAGATGCATTGACCTTTTAAAGGATATAGATATGAAATTTGACATGCATTGATCTTTTTGAGCACATAATAATCCATCGCTTTGCATCCTCTGTTTTCCTTGCTCATTTTATTGATTTGCAATGATGATTTGCATTTTGCTTGATTGCACTTGTGTTTGTAGGCTGCAAAGAAATATCTAACTTTGAATCCATTTGCAATTTTTTCTATCAATTTCAGCGATGTTGTTCCCTCTCTGGTCCTTCAACTTTTGTCCTTCAAAAATTTTGGTGGTCATGAAGGGTAGGTTGAGTGATACAAGGTTGTCTTGTCTGATGGCCACCATTTGCAAAGAGGAGCTCTATCTTCCAAGTGAAATGATACATGTTGTTTATAGGTGCCTTGAAAATAGGGTCCCTTGTATGTTTAAAAGATTATGTCTGTAGAAATATCCAAGATTCAAGGTGGGTTGTGTTGTTTGTTGTCTATGCTAAATAATTCTCTCTTTTTTATTTCTACCTCATATAATTTGTCTAATACATTGTTTTTCTTCTTTTTCAGGGCCTTAATCATATCCAACTTAGTTGTAATTATGCCTTATTGTCAAATTATTGGGACCCCTAGGTATTTGTTCAAGTAGCAAGAAAAGAAATTGTTGGCACCTGACTCACCTTCCCCTTCTAAACAGGCCCCTAAATTTGGTCTACAGGTGTCCCCTAAAACAAAACATCCCTCCAAAGGTCAACCCTATTAAAGCTTTGAACATTTATCAAAATGTTTGGACAGTGAAAGGGCTTGTAACACATATTAGGGAGATGTATCATTTTTAGAAACAAAGAGGTGAAGGACAATTGTTTAGTTTTGACATTATAGATGTGGAGGGGACAAAAATACATATTACTTGTTTTGATGATATTGCTGAATTGCATTATGGTTGAGTTGAGGTGGGGTTTACTTATTTAATATTGAGAAGATTAGTTAAGGAAGCCAATAAAAGATTCAATAAATTAAATAGGAATCTTGAGATTGTTTTGGATGAAAAATCAACAATAAAACGATTCAGAGGAGAAACGGATCTGAAACAATCTGACGAACCATTAAACTATATGATGTCTATGCTTATCTCATTGATATTAATTTGTGGGGCATAGGCTGGCAAGAAAAAGGTGATACCTTGCACCAGATGTATCTTTCTGGTGAAATAGTGATTGTTGTTGTCCATAGTGGCCATGTAGGCTACTTTAAGGGCAAAGTTATCAATATCTAAATAGGAACAGTCCTTGAAATTAACCCTTCTATTCCTGAGGCAAACACTCTTAGATCCAAGGGGGCAATTAAAGTACACCAACTAGCTTCAAATTCTTCTACACCTCGAAGGTTGCATCCTTCAAATGATAGAGTTACTATTGCATTTATCTTAAACAACTGCCTTTGTTTGGGAGAAACTATTGAAGCCATTTTCAAAGCAACAATTCAAATTGCAAAAACTAAGTCTTTTTGTTACCCTGCTTGCCCCTTCCTGGTTAATGGTAAAGAATGGAAAAGGAAATGTACACTCCCCTGTGCTGATGTATGGTTTTGAGATTGTTTCCAGATGGAAATTGAGGAATGAAACTATTGGTATCTTCTATAGTTAAAGCTGCAAGACCATTCAGGAAACCTTTGGTGTGTTGCTTTTGATGAAGCTACAACTAGTTTGTTGCAAATGCCAACAAAAGACCTCTATGCATTACAGGACAACTGTCACTCTACAACAAGTCATGTTGCTGATTTGATTAGAAAAGAAACATATAATTCAAAGGAACGCTTGGAAACAATGATCTCCAAAGCAACAAAAGTTGATTTTGAAGCAGAGTGTAAACTATTGCTTGCAAACATAATGAAGATTTCTACTCTTGCTGTAGAAAAAGGCTCCACTAGCGAGCCTACACTTTGACTACTCTTTTTGTACTTCTGATCATTTCTCATAGATTTGACTTTTAAATGCTGACTATGGTATACTAAGACTTTTGTTTAAGAAATATGGACACAATTTATACCTATGTTTGCATCTACATATTTGCACATTTATTTACATGCCATCTTTTTTATTATACCATGTTGCATCGATTTTGTTGTCATTCTTGCTTTTGAATATTTAAAATTAGTTGGATGGTTATATGATATGTTTACACAGATTAGAATTTGAAATAGAATTGAACAATTTATTCCCACATATATTTCAAGAGTAATACTTGACAATATATATTTTTATATATATTAATATTTTGTATATGGCTAATCATTGAGATTAAACTTCTTTATGTCACATTTAAAGTCTGCATTAAGTTTTTTCATTATGCTAAAATCAGTCTGAATGATAAATTATTTATTGTATCAATTTAATGACATTGTATTTCATTTAAAGTTTCTTGGAATGCTAATGACTCTTGGTTCTTCGTTGCCATTCACATACAAATTTATATATATATATGTGTGTGTGTGTGTGTGTGTGTGTGTGTGTGTGTGCTTCCAAGTCTAATGAATATCAAAAGTAGGATAGAGATAAACTTATGTCATGCCTAGACCAATCTATATAACAGTTTGCTTCCCAATTCAATATTCAAGCTATTATAAAGACATTTACTATATAACAGCTACCTTCACAATTGTAAATTTATGATTTCTTTGCAAAGCTTATTCACCAATGAGGAACATTTAGGGAGATCATTTGTTTAAGAGGTAAGGTCGAGGCTGTTAGTAAAATTTGTCAAGAAGACAAGCAATAAACAAAGGGAAAGAAGTATGTTTGTATATATATGTATATGTATAGGCATATTTATATGTATATGTATATTTATATGTATACGTACATGTATGTATATGTATATATATGTGTATGTGTATGTGTATGTGTATGTGTATGTGTATGTGTATGTATATGTATATGTATATGTATATGTATGTGTATGTGTATATCTATATGTATAATGTTGATGTATAGAATTCTTTGTTTGTATTCCTTTCACACATATATAGTCTTCTGTATATTCCATATTTTCCTTTGGTTTCATTGCTCGATGGGTGCAGAATGGTCAAAACCTCCCATGCACTTACACTTTTTCCTCTATTTTTTTGGTTTTTTCATACACACCTAACCACATATATATATTGTCATAATTTTGTTTTCTAAATTTATTATTTACTAGCTTATGGGTTTAACAGTTCCCTTATTGCAGGGCTAGAGATCCTTCAATGCAAAGCAAAGTTGTACACTATCCCATTTTCTTTCTGCATGGTTACATACATTCCAAAACATACCAAAATCAGGTATGTCTATACATTTATTCCTATACTTTGTATGCTTTCAAACAAAAACTTTGTTGTTCTTTCTTCTCTTCCTTTAAACAATTTTTTTTATATTTCATCTGTGGAATTCCATTTTCTACAATTCTTTATGGGGCATTCACTTTTCCTAAAAAAAATTATTGGAGCCATAAGAGCTCTAAGAAATCAAATATATGTATTGGAAAATAGAATTTTTTAGCATGTTCACTATTCTCATGAACTATGTAGTTTCCACTTCTTGCACATATATATATTCAACTCTAATAGAGGAATAGTATGAAAAGTATCACAATAACACTTATTTGTTACTAAATATTATACACAAGAATTCAATTCCCCTGTATTGAGTAAACCAGGTGCACCATTGCCAACCCAGATAATTACCAAGGTCCATGTTGCCTCAAAAAAAAAAAAAAAAAAAACAAGTTCTCACTAGTTGCGACATTCCCAACATCGACAAATCCAATTCACCCACACCACAATATCTCTTTTGACAATACGATTTAATAAAAGTGTGCTTTCCCACATGGCAACATTCAATATAACATTTACTTCCCCCTCCAACCTTGTATGTTGACGAGAAGATGCATTTGTGCTTGTGCCAACAAACACTTTCCATTCACCTTCCTTGTTGCAACGACACCATTCTCCACCACTGCCAACCCATGTACCTACAAGCGCCCACATCACTGCAAAGGAAAGAAATGGTGCCCTTCCTGCTAGAAAATTTGTAGCTGCATTCTTCACCACAAAACCTATATTGCCTTAATTAGAAATTCAAGCTACATTACCTAGGAGTAGTTTTAGTAGTCAAATAGAGAATTCACAAAAGAGCTATTCCATAACATTTGCAGTAGGTACAATGAAAAATAACACCCCATAGACTACTCTCCATAGTACATTTGTCAATGTTCCCATAGTTTCCTTCTTTTCTTCTCGGGTACAGATATTTTTTAGGCGAAAGAAAGAAGATTTAATTGTTATTTATTCATCCATATAGAAGCACATCACAAGCCACCTATGCAAAACTGATTTTACAAAATACCCATGTGAAATCACTTACACATTTTGCACCACCACACTTTTGAAGCCCTCCAATCTGCTATAAAATGGATCCATATGTGATGATTTTAACAATATTTTGCTACCAAACTAGAACCACGATGACCCTTTCAATAGGATAACTTCATCAAAGTATATTTTCCCATATTAAAACATTAAATATAAAGTATACTCTCCCACATGCCAACATTTAATATTGCATTTGCTTAGTCCACCGCCATTGTGCAATGACATGTAACATTGGGCCTTGTGCAAACAAACGCTTGCCATTCACATTCCCTATATCTAGTGCACCATTCTCGACTACCCCCACCCCACGTAATTACAAACACCCACGTCACCACATTAAAAAAGAAGTGGCCTCGTTGACCCTCGATAGATCCCCATTTTCGGCAATACCAATTTACTGCTACACTAATAGAAACCCCGTCAGTGAATTTAAACAAAAACCCCCCAACCCATGTAATTGTTACCCTCCACAAATCCAATATACGTATACATGTGTATATATGTATACATGTATAGCCTAGGAGTAGATTTAGTACTCAAATAGAACATTTGCAAAAGAGCTATTCCATAACATTTGCAGTAAGTACAATGAAAAAGTACACCCCATAGACTGCTCTCCACAGTAAATTTGTCCATGTTCCCATAGTTTCCTTCTCATCTTCCTGGCCACATATATATTTTTAGGTGAAAGAAAGAAGATTTAACTTCTATTTCTTCATCCATATAGAAGCACATCATGAGCCACCTATGAAAAAATGATTTTACAAAATACCCATGTGAAATCACTTACACATTCTGCACCACCACACTTTCAAAGCCCTCTAATTTGCTACAAAATGGATTCATATGCGACAATTTTAACAATAATTTGCTACCAAACCAACACCACGATGTCCCTTTCAATAGGATAACTTCATCAAAGTATACTCTCCTATATTGCAACATTGAATATAAAGTATACTCTCCCACACGCCAACATTCAATATTGCATTTGCTTCATCCATTGCCATTGTGCAATGACAGGAAACATTGGGCCTTATGTGAACAAACTTTTTCCATTCAAATTACCCATATCCAGTGCACCATTCTCGACCACCCCCACCCCATGTAATTAACAACACCCGCGTCACCAAATTAAAAAAGCAATGGCCTTGTCGACCTCCCGAAGATCCCCATCGCCAACAATGCCAATTTATTGTTGCGTTGATGGAAACCCTGAGGATGACTTCAAACAAAACCCCCAAACCCATGTAATTGATAACCTCCACCAATCCAGTATACATATACATGTATATATATGTAGACATACATATATATATATATATATATATATATATATATATATATATATATATATATATATATATATATATATGTATGTATATATATATGTATGTATATATATAGATGCAATGTATCTATATATATATATGTATAGCGTATGTCCTACTAGATGAGTAGTTTGCATAGATGGTTAATTTATTGTCTATGTGTTCTTTTCAAATGTTTGTATCTTTGCTATTATACCGACTATGGGGATTTAAAAGAGATTATTGTTCTATATGGATGGAGGAATTGCAATTAAATGTCCTTTCTTTCAGTAGAAAATATGCTAAGGGTTAGTAA